>BMAU01001210.1:0-67013 GCA_019973935.1 Trichonephila clavipes
CTTCTTTAGATAGAGGTACTTTTGGTGGCATCCTTACAAAATCCGAAAAAAAAATTTCAAACTAGGGCCGATTTAAGCCTCAAGGGACCATTTCCAAGGAAGCTGCCTGTATCAAGCCGAGGCTTTCGCTATTCATACTTAAACAAGGCCGGTATAAAAATATTAAGACCCCATGGTTGTGTTATTCAGTTATTTTAAACAAACCCATATTGCCACTTCTGTTTGGTTTTTAGCAGATCGTCAATGCCACTCGTATTCCTCAGCGTGGAGTTAATGGTGTTTCCGTTGAAGCAATTTACACAAACTATTATAGATCATAAAAATTCATTTCAGCATCGCAATTCGACTCTGTCTTATAACGGTTGGCTTCAAGGAAATTAGATAGAGAAATCAATAGAGTATATTTACTTTTTGGCGAAACGTATTGCATCGAATATTAATGTAATGATTACTTTAGCGGCTTGCAGTTTACCTTTAACAGGCCACGATTCCAAATCTGAAATTTCATATCAATGGTACACTTGCTATCCTAATTATGATCCTGTTTTTAAAGGAACTTCTCTTGAAGCCAAGGGAGAGGGATTATTAAGCCCCACCATTCAAAATGAAATAATTAATTTGCTTGGAACAAAAAAAAACATTTTTCTGGCAATGTATTATGGACACTACTTAAGATCCTTCAAAAAATTGAACAACTTTCTGTTGAGTTTTCGATATATTAAGATAAAAAAAAGGATGATGTACATAACGAAATTAAATCTGCTAGTCCTTTGTAGGATTTATGTCAGTAGCCGATTGCACTGCCCAAGAGATTAAAGTTGAAATTTTAAATGCAATCGAGAAATATGGAATTGATTTGTCCAGATGTAGGGTTAAGTGGTTACTGATGGGTCAAATGTTATGCTAGGAGTATATGGAGGGTTACAAGCCCTTATAAAAGAGCATGCACCAAATGCCAATTATGTTCAATGTGCAGCACATATTCATTAGCTTAATTTTAAATAATGCTACAAAACACACTCCCAAAGTGTCGCAATTTTTGATTACTTGGAAAAAATATATAACCTTTTTGGCAATAGCACAAAAACGCTGGGCAATGTTAATTAATGATTCTTCCGAAAAATATAAAATAACCCTTAAAAATGTATGCCCTATTAGATGGTCACCAAGAAATGACGCTTTGTTCGGTATTCGAAAAAATTGCTCTCTAATAATGAAAACTGTAAGTAAACTAAGTTTAATTTCAACTAAAAAAGACGAACGTTACTAATGTAAGGATATAATTACTATATTAAAGAGCTATGATTTTGTATTGTTTGTAACCTTTTTTTTTCTTCGTTATTTAAAATCATAAACACCATTTCTTAAGCCCTACAGCATGCAAAACAAGGACCTACAAAAACCTAGTATTCTCCTAAATAATCTTCTGAGCGAACTGTTAGCAATTAGAAACCAAAATTCAGTCAGTTCATTGTTAAACGAGTTCATTGTTAAAGCGCTTTTTTTACGAGTTAACAGTAGATCAAAGAGTTTAAGACCCGGAACCGTCTTTCAAAGTTAATGTATATTATTGCTGTCTAGTTGTGTTGATATCCCAAACCCGACAAAGATTTTAGAGTCTACATGATCTCAGTAATATTTTCCAAATTATACAACCAGATAAACTCTTATCCTTTTCAAATAAAGAAATAAAAGAGCAGGCCAAAAAACTAGCTAATGAATACAATAAAGACTTAACACACGGTATCTATGAACAATTAATTTCTGTAAAAGGTTGTTTAAAATCCGAAATTCAGAAAATGCATTCAATCAAAGAGCTCGCAGAATTACTATTAATTAATTTCAATATCCTCGTTTCCAGTTTTCCGGATATTGTAACAGCATTCCTGCTATTTTTAACTTTTCCATTTACAAGTGCATTAGTTGATAGCAGCTTCTCTAATATTAAAAACTATCTTAGAAGTTTCATAGGGGGCAAAACCGGTTATTAATCTTAGCAATATTGTCGATAGAAACTGAAGAACTGGAAAAACTAAAATGCTCTTCTACTATGGATATTATCATAAATGCATTCGCAGAAAAAAAAACCAAGAAAAGTACCTATATTAAACACAAAAAAGTACCTAATTCTCTTCATTAATAAAGTTTTTTTTTTTTTTTTTTACGTATATCTATGTGTAATTATTTCAACACTTTCAAATAAATTTTGTTTATGTGGTAATTTTTATTTATTTTTAAAAGAAGGGGCCCCCGAAGGAATTTTGATACGTGGCCCACTCAGGCCTAGCTACTCCAGGGAGTTTCAGCGCAGTTGCCAATCGCCAAAACAAAAAAAGAAATTGGACAGTACTAACAGAGGAGATTTAAGGCTACACCTGACAAGAGTGATAGTAAATGTTGAAAATCTGTTATTGTAGTGCCAGATTCATCCCTCCATTAAAATCAACTGTGTGTTGTTTGGCTATTCTATTTAACAGCTTGTTTCTGAATGGTAGATATGTAATATTACGATTATTCTGGGTTGTCTGTTTTGGCGCTGTAGCGTCTTTTCACGCTCATCGAAATATAAAAATACGTTTGGCCCTTTCCCCTCCGATAGGAATTTTTAGGGGTGGATCGAGACAGCACTAATACACCCAGATAGTTTATTTTAATGCAGTGCTAGCACCATCTCTTACGAAATATGAAAACTAAAATAATTGAATGGCTTTGCTATTTTTGTATCGCTGTATTAGTTGAACGAATTTTGCTGAAGTTCTTTTTGCGTCTTATTGACATTTTTAGTAATTTTTACTTTTGGTTACTTGTTTTTTTTGTGCTTTATTTTGTTAATTGTTTTATTATCTTTCTTGTTTTTTTAATTTGTCAATCTTTTTTTTAATTTTCTGTAATCAATTTTTTCATATGTATTGTTTTCTGAAATGAATGTGCATAGCAGAGACTTAATTTGCTCATTTTGTAATCAGTCTTCACTCGCCCTTTCTGTTTGAAAAGGCATTTAAAAAATGTTCATGATCACCAACAATGTGATGTAAATGGAGAGATTTTGAAGGAATTCAATACTTTCAGTGATATGAATAGTTGCATTTAGGCGGAAATTAATAACTAACTAGCTGCATGGCACGGCATCGTACGGGCTTTCTCTACTTTTATAAATTTCCCCTTTCCTTCACAAAATAAGTACTTTTAATACTCTTTTTCAAAATGGCTTCCATACCCACCCCCAGCTCCTCCGCTTAGCTCGGCGTTGCTCGGGAAACAAAAAACTATTAAAAAAAATGCTTAAATATTTCTCGCAAAAAGGAAAAAAAGTGAAAAACACAATTTTTTTAAAAAAAACCCCGTAATTTTTAAGATATTTTATCAGTTTTTCTACAGATTACGTATAATATTGTTCTGCACACGGAAAAAAAGGGTTTTTTCGGGCTTCATTTTTAAGTCGATGCTTTCAAACTTCATATATTGATAGCAAACCACGGTAATTTTTAAACAAAAAATGTAGCAAAAATAATTTTTAAATATTTCTAGCAAAAAGGGAAAAAACACAACTTTTTTTAAAAGAAAAAACGCAATTTTTAAGTAATTTTGCAAATTTCGTAAGGATTACAGATAATATCGTTCTTCACACGGAAAAAAGTTTTGTGAGATTATTATTATAACTGAAGTTATCAAGTATTTAAATTTTGAGTATTTTTCAAAAATCGTAAAAAAAAGCTTTTGATATTCAATTCAATATTTATATATAGGCACACACCTTCTTTTCTAGCTTAACCTTTCATCAAACGTAACGGGATGAATGTTAATGCCTTCAAACTTAACACATCAATTGCGAACAACGGTAATTTTTAAACAAAAAATGAAGCAAAAATAATGTTAAAATATTACTCGCAAAAAGATCCAACTTCGAACCTGGAAAATACCGTTTAGAAAGTAGCGAGCTAAACAATTAAGCTACCCCTCTTTCGCGGAAAAGTAGTGAAAAGACCTTTAAAATAAAAGGAAGAGATATTAAATTTGGCATTGCATTATTTGTTAAAGTTAAAAAAAAAAAATTTTCGTGCTTCATTTTTAAGTTAATGCCTTCAAAATTCATGTATCTATTGAAACAACAGTAATTTTTAAACAAAAAAAACTTAAAAAAAATGCTTATATATTTCTCGCAAAAAAGGGGAAAAAAGAAAAACACAATTTTGTTTCAATAACCATAATTTTTAAGATATTTTATCAATCTTTGTACAGATTACGTATAATATCGTTGTAAACAAGGAAAAAAGGTTTCGTGAGATTATTTTTATAAATAAAGAAGTTATTAAGTACTTAAATAAAATTTTGATTATTTTTTGAAAAATCGCAAAAAAAAAACAGTTTCTGACATTTAATTTTTTAAATGACTGATTCTAAAAAAGAAAAGCATGGACTTTTTTTTAGTGTAAAATATTTTTTCGTTAGCGTGAAAGAAAATGCAAGCGGAACGATTTAGGAATCATTTTAATAAAAACTTATCAATTTTGTCTCATTTTAAAAAAATCGTATAAAAAAGAAAATATAATTATTTTGTAAAATAAAATGATAAAAAATTATATAAATGATCTTCCTGATCCTGTACTTATTTTTTGTGTGAGTCTCATAGAAAAAATTAGATCGTGTTTAAAAACGTCTGAAAAAAAAAGGTCGGAGAATTTGAACTTTGCTCCTGGCGGGAAAAAATGGCACTAATTATGCGTTTTCAGGTTATTAATCAATATATTTCAATTAATTGGAATATCGAAATATAAATGATAAAAACGGATTCCTCGGATCATTCCCGAGCTTTTGGCACCTTTGGCGAGTTTCTGCGTAATGCGGTTCGTGAGAAGATAGACGTACATACGTTTGTTTACCAACGAATTTTAAGAGGAGATTCTTTGTCATGAAATGTGTTATTTTCAAAATAAAGATCCAAATAAGGATATATGTTCTGTTTCGGTAAGATAATACAAATAACCAAAGAGATCATTTTCGAATAATCATTTCATTAAAAAACTTAAAAATGGCCGATTCCTAGAAAGATCTTAGCTATGTTTATTCATTTAGTATTGGTAGTGTTTTTCGTTTGACGTGCAAATTTTTTCTAAAACAAATTCTCAATACACAACCAGCTTATCAGATTGGAAACAATTAACAAGCTGTTTAAAAAATCATGAAAATTCTATTGAACATAAAAATTTAATGTTAGTTTGGTTGATACGAAAAGAAAATAAGTCTGTTTTAGATGAACAGTTATAGGACCGACTAAAAAAGATTCAAAATATTACTACAATGTCATCAAACGTGTTATTGTGGTAGTAAAGTATTTGGCTATAAGATGTTTAGAATTTAGGAAGTTTTTGGTTCTCCTCATAGTGGTAATTTTATGAGTGCCCTGAAACTACTAATAGAGTTCGACCCATTTATTCGTGAACTACAACCAAAATCATTACTATCGTACTTTTCAAAAACAATATATGAGCAAATAATTGAGATCATTGGTAAGCAAATCATTAAAGCAATTACAACTCAAATAAATAAAGATGACATAAAGTACAATTTAATTGTGATGGATTCAATACCAGTTTTGGCCCCCAATGACCAACTTGCTATTGTACTACGATATTGTTTTGAGGAAAAGTGTATGAAAGATGTGTCTCATTAATTAAGATTAATAGTCACACTAACTTATACTTATTGACTTCTCTACAAGAATTTTTAGAAACAAGTGAATTGCTATTGGGTAATTATAGCGGACAAGCATTTAACAACGCTGCCAGTATGTCCGGTCGATATAATGGTTTGAAACCTCTTCTAAAAGGAAAAATAAGCTCCCTATAATTATGTGCCGTGTGCTGCACATTCTCTTGATCTGGTTAGTGCAAAAACAGTTAAGGTTGCTACTGAAGTCGTGAACTTTGGTTCAGTGCAGTGATTCCCAAAGTAGTTTATATCGACCCCCCAGGGATCTATGACGAGATACAAAGGGTCCACGTCAGTGAAAGAATAATTTGGGGGTCCAGGAGGTGTAAACGAGGTTAATATATACTATAGTTAAATACAATAGCTGTTCTCATTAAACCGGATCGTGACTTAAATTTTAAAAGAAAATTTAATCAAATGGAAACCAGAATTTACATATTTAACAGGTTTATTTACAAGATTAAATGAGGTTAATTTGCAGTTACAAGGTGACAGTATAAATTCTATTAAAACAAAGACCATCATTTCAGCGTTTCATGTTCCAGAGCTAAGCCGAAGAAGTATAATATTTCACTTCCCGAATTTTCCAGTTTCTTAAATGGCCATGGATAATCTGCTAGAAAAGTGGCGTTTTAATTTACATTCAACATTTAACGCCCTTTATTCAGATCCTTAAACTAGGTTTGAGAATGTTATGACTGTGGTAATTACCACAGCAGGCAATAAACACATATGGTCCTATTGATAAATAAATGTCATATTACAAAAGGAACTCATCGAAATGGGTAGTAATTGAAATCTTAAAGTATGGTTTAAAAACAGACGTTAGCAATTTTGGCTTTAAAAAGACATGCCTGTTATTTATCCCGAATTATGGAGTATTTAATTGCTTTTCCTAGGGAAAAGGAATTTCAGTGCAGTTTCTAAGCTCTAAAATAAAAGAAAGAAAAGGATTGAGGAAATTTTGGGTTATACCTGACGAGATTGATGCCAAAAGTTGAAAATTAGTTATTGAAGCACCAGGTTCATTCTTCCCTTAATAAAAGTTTGTTCAATTTCTATCAATTAAATTTTAATTTACTTAGCATGTGTTTCTTAAGTTTTAAACTCTATACTTCGCTACATTTAGACATTTAAATCTTTTAATTAAGTGTCATAAAAAGTAAGTAGCTCTATAACAGCAGTCAAAAAGGCATTTAAGTTGATAATTTACAAAAACTCTATATTAGGTAAGCAGGGGTGACCCCAAAACCGAAAAACATGGCAAGGGGTCTGTGAGATGAAAAGTTTGAGATCATCTGGTTTATTGCAACAAATATGTTTTCTTTTCTGCTTCGACCCATAGATGGGAACAGGGCCGGCGCTAGGGGTGGGCAAGCGGGGCCCCTGCCCGGGGTAACAACTTATGGAGGCGGCAAATTAGCTTTAATATTAATTAGTTTATGAAGAAAATAAACCAAGATTACCCAGGGGTTCTAAAAGTCAAAATAAAAATCCGAAGAAAAAAATTAAAAATATGAAAAATATTCACGTTTTCTACGGAGTCCTAGAGTTTTTATATTTTTTTTAACGAGTATTCATTAGTATTTAAAGCCGTATTTTTCAACGCTGGTCCCATGGGGAAAGGGGGAGGAGGCGACAAATAAGAATTTCGGCATCCGGTTCCTTCTCTTTCAACTGATTTCGTACAACTCTTGCTGCTTTGTATGCGTGAATTCGGGTACTATTGAAAGAGATAGATTTTGACAGAGATTAGTCTCAACAAAAGTGATGAAAAGCACCGTCAAGTTTTATGAATGGAAAGAGGGGTTGAATGAGACCATGAGAAAAAGACCCTTTTTCGAAGAAAGCTGAGGGAATATTGTGTCAATTTGACTTCCAAACTAATTCTTTTAGCTTCCTGTGCTTATGCAGACAAAACGAAGTCGGACAACAAAAAAGGTAACAATATTTTCATTTTGAAATTCTCTTTTTAATTTTTAAGGTTTAATGTCTAGGAATTTTAATCATTGCATAAGATAAAGTGAAAAGAAAAAATATTTTGCTGCGTTTATGATTTTTTCTAATTTATTTATTTATTTTTTGTTTTGTAAACATAAATATAAATATCATCAGTTTCGTAGAATATTTTCATGTTGATTAACATTTTTAAGTATGTGTGTTTTCGTAGCTTGAACGTACTGTAATCGTCTTAAAACATTTTCGATTGACTTTGTTATTCAAATGAAAAAATATTATTTGCCTCTCGAATAAAAATAACTTCTTTAGTTGCTTATAAAGGACGACAGTAGGTCATTTAAAATGCAAAACATTAATGAGCTTTTGAGTACATTCATTAATTATTATTTACCATACATATAGAATCCCCTAACAGCAATAGCTCGAAATTGTTATACAACGTAGTTATATTTATTATGATGATTATGTTTTGTAATCGTAATATATTGGGATAATTTTGTTTAGTAATAAATGAACTAGTCTATAATTGCTAAATATTTGATTCATATTGCTTCAAACTGTTAAAAGAATTTTCAAAGGAAAAAAAAAGTTAATTTTACTTGTATAGATAGTTTTTTTTCTTTTTATTGAATGTAACATATGAAATAAACATATAATTTTTCTAATCTATTCTAAGACTGTTAAGATAGCCATTATTTTGTAAGATTAAATTTTAAAAACTTCAACAATATATTTTTTTTTTGCATGTTATTGCCATTTTAAGAGGAATTTGCACTATACCTTTTTAACTAAGATCTTTTGCACCAGTCATTCCCAAAGTGATCCATATAGACTCCCAGGGGTCTATGATAATCTCCAAGGGGTTCACGTCAGCAAAAAAAAAAAAAAAAAAAAAAAAAAATTGGGGGGTCAATGAGGTGTAACTGGGGGTCTATGTGATATTATATAACTCTCATTAAACTAGATTATGACTTTAATTTTAAAAGTTAATTTAATTAAGTGGAAACCAAATTTTATTTATTTAGCAGATTTATTTACTAAACTTAATGAGGTTAATTTGACCGTACAGGGTGACAGTATAATATTTTTTTTTTAAAACAGGAACCATTTCAGCGTTTCTTTCCAGAGTTAAACTAAAGAAGTATAATACTGGGGATCCGGAATTTTCTCAAATTAACCCAGACAATCGGTCAGCACATTTTAACCTACTTTCAACATTTAGCTGCCTTTTATTAAGATTTTGAAACCAGGTTTGAGAATGCTTTGACTATGGTAATACAACAGTAGGCAATGAATTTATATGGTCATATTAAAAAAAATGTCACATGACAACAGGAACTGAACGTGATATGTACCAATGAAGATTTTAAAGTTTAGAAATGGATGCCAGCAATATTGTCTTTAAAAAGGCAAATCTGTTATTTGTTCCGAATTATGGATTATCGTTAGGAAGTTTTTAATTATTTTCCTAATAAGAAGGAGTTTCAGCGTAGTTGCAAATCTCCAAAACAAAAAAAGAAACTGGACACTACTAACAGAGGAGATTTATAGTTAAACCTGGCAAGATTGATACTAAATGTTGAAAATTTGTTATTGTAGCTCCAAATTCATCCCTCTTATTAAAATTAATTGTGTGTTGTTTCGTTATTTTATATATTAATTAACTTTTAATTTAATTAACATATGCTTTTTAAACTTTAACTGTATACTTCATCAGTTATAAATTAAATTCATTCAAAGAAATAGTAGAAGTACTAGCTATCACAAAGACATTTAAGTTGATAAATTTGCAAAAACTCAATATTAATTAAGGGGTCTACCCCAAACAGAAAAACATGGCAAAGGGTATATAAGACAAAAGTTTGGGAACCTCTGTTTTACACGGACAATTTGAAGGAATATTTAATGCAGTCTAATAATTAATTATGTGAGTAGTTAATTATATACATTACGTATATAATTAATCGCGTGTATAATTATGTGTATAATTAATTATATATATTATGTGTATAATTAATTATAAAAATACATACAAAATGTATAATATCTTAAAAATATTGTAAAACATTCTGTTTGCTACTAATAAAGTTCCTCAAAATGCATATTTCGAAAAATTTAAAAATTGAGGTAATAAATTATCTGCTGTTTAATATGAAGAAATTTTATGAAAATATTTAAAAGACTAAGATTTTAAACCAATAAAAATACAAATATTTTTAAAAAATACAAACATTTAATGCAAAAACATCCTTTAGATAAATTGCAAAATTTCAGGCGTGAATTTTAAATTTCAAAAGATAATTATTAAATAGATAATTAATTTGAATATATAGTGATATCAAAATAGCATATAGAATTAGCAGCCATAATAAGCAAACAACAATGACTTTAAGCCTAAATAACTTCCAAAGCATTCTTAAAATTAAGTTTCAATCTTATTAAAATATGTTTTATTTGGGATTAATACATAAAGGCTTTAAAAATCTAATTTGTTTAATTCAAACGAATACAAGTATAAAATACTTGGAATTCCTATTTCAATATATGAAAAAAGTTTCAGAACATAATCACTCATCCGATACATAAATGAGAGGCTCTTAATCAGTGTTCCGTAGAACAATGGTGCACTAAAAATTAAAAAGTCGGTGGTTTCAGTTTGCAATAGTTTTTACTTACTGTTTCATTTTACTATTATATTTCTCAAAAATCCACTAAAATGTATTTTTCGTGATTGTGAAAACGTTTAAAAGCGTTAGTATGTATATTTAAGAAAAAAATCTAGTAATAAAAGGTTCCAATCTAGAGCAATATTTAAAATCTTTTAAAAAGGCAACAAAAGGATGCCAAAATTATGACACAATAAAAAAGCAACAGAGAAAGAATTTAATTAAAGTTATATTGTTACCGAATAATAATTCATATGAAAGAATATAGGTACTATTTTTTTTTGCTTGGTGTTTCTAGTATAAAATTATTTAATTAAAGTGAAAGTAAAAAGTGCATTATATATATACACAAATAAAAATATGATGAGCACAAATTATAAAGTAGGTACGTGATTTCAAACAAAATCGCTTGGAAAGCCGAATAGATGTATTAAAACCACTAAAGTATCAAGTAGGAAAGATATACGATGCTTTACTGTCTGTTTGTAATAATTCGGAGATTGGCAACTCTATAAAGGCTTCTGGACTATTAAGGTGTGTTAAACAATTTAAGGTATCCGAATACGTTCGGAACCGTGATTTTAAAAAAGCGCATAAATGGATAAATTCCATGATATTTAGTGTCACTCAGATTAGAATACATGCATAAAATTGTTTTAAGGACATTTTGACAAAAAATTTATTTAAATATAATATTTTGGCAAAAAATTAACTTAGAATAATCTTTTTTCCCAAATGTTTTCCTTTTGTGAAAAATGGTTCTATTATAATAATATTTTGCCTGTATATAGCTCAGACCTCTCTACTGAGGTTCAACTAGAATTTTTTTTAAAAAAAAATCACATTTTCAGAGTTACCACCAATTGAAATAATTATTGGCGATTTTTTTTAACATTTCTCCCCTCTGTTGTCGTAAAATATGAATAAACCCACTTCTAAGTTATATATTTCAAAACTTCTAGTTGAGCCTCTGTAGAGAGGTCTGAGCTACATACAGGAAAAATTTAATCTTATAAAAGGATTTTTCACAAAAGGAGAACATTTCGAAAAGACATTATTCTAAGTAGATTATTTTTGCCAAAATATTATATTTAAATAAAAATTTTTTGTCAAAATGTTCTTAAGACAATTTTATGCATTTATTCTAATCTAAGTGACACTAAATATCATGAAAATTATCAATTTATGCGCTTTTGCAAAATTACGGTTCCGAAAGTAGTCGGATACATTAAGCCATTGATTCTCAACTTTCGGCCCACATGTGGCCCGCCGGTCTTTTCCGAGTGGCTCGGTCATGGCCCATTGCACTAAGAAATTCAATGTTAGAGAGCAATGTGCTAAAAATTAAGCAAGGAGTTCTTTTAATCAAGCAATTAAATATATTGATTTTGTAATCTGTTTTTTTAATAGCAGGATGTAAGTAAGAGATTGATAAAAGGAAATATAAATTATCCCATAACTATAAAAAAGCCATAAAAATAAATGTTTGTGCGTGCGTATTTGATAGAAAAGTTAATAAAGTATTAAAATAAAAGTCAAAAATTAGTTTTACAATTTTTGTCCAAGTTGCTTTGGTCTTATAGTGTCTTTTCCATTATCCGCATGAAATAACTGTCATGTGTATGCGGCCCGCGGGAAATACCTATCATGACTTTGCAGCCCGGGGGTAACAAAGGTTCATTGTCCCTGATTTAAGCTCTAATGCTGCATTGTAATTTGGTACAAAATCTTAAATTGTATCAATCTTATAAATAAGCTCTTGCAGATAAAAGACTATGATTTACCATCTGCTATTGAGCTCTTGAAAAGTTGTAAATATTTTTTCAAGGATCTCAGATCGTACACAGCCTTTAATGAAATGCTTGAGAACTCGCCAACGAAACTGACATACTAGCTAATTTTGAGCTCCCCAAGCCACGTCATAGAGTTCGAGTAAGTGAGTGAATGAATATTAACGTCGCACTGCTCAGCTGCACGAGGGCTTTTGGTGACAGACCACGTAATTTTGAACCATTGTCAAGTGAGGTGGACGACACCTGAGCTGGCACCCCCTGTCCAAACTACCACACCACACCATGGGAGAACGTTGAATGGCTACGTCAACAAACAAAACTGCCGCATTTGGAGTGAAGCTAATCCACAAGTGTATGGCGAAACACCGTTACATCCAGAAAAACTGACTGTTTGGTTTGCTTTATGGGCTGGTGGAATCCTTCTTCAAAAACGACGAAGGCCACAACGTTACAGTCAATGGTGATCGGTATAGAGTCATGATTACTAACTTTTTCATTCCTGAATTGAACAATCATGATGTCCAGGAGCTGTGGTTCCAACAAGACGGCGCAACATGTCACACAGCTCGTGCCACAATCGATTTATTGAAAGACACGTTTGGTGACCACCTAATTTCACGTTTTGGACCTGTGAATTGGCCTCCAAGATCTTGTGATTTAACACCGCTAGACTATTTTCTGTGGGGCTATGTAAAGTCATTGGTCTATGCGGATAAGCCACAAACGCTTGACCATTTGGAAGACAACATTCACAGTGTTATTGCCGATATACGGCCACAAATGTTGGAAAAAGTCATCGAAAATTGGTCGTCCAGATTGGACTACATCCGAGCCAACCGTGGCAGTCATATGCCAGAAATCATATTTAAAATGTAATGCCACAAGATTATCTTTCGAATAAAAAAAATCATGTTAATCAAATAATACATCGTTGTTTTATTGCAATTTAAAGTTCTATACCTCTAAAAAAACACCGTTTATAAGGCAGTTTTATTTTTTCACATTATATATATATATATATATATAAAGCTATCAATGCACTTGAATCAATCCAGGTTTGATTTGATCAGTACCCACAGCCACTATTTCCAATTTTTATGCAATATTTGTGATTTAAAATATACTCCTCAAAATGACGAACTAAAGTACTGTAAAGGTCTAGAAACAGTGTTAACCGATGGGAATTCGACAGATATAAACGCGCTGGACCTGGAAGACGAGATAGTAGCGGTTTTGTGGCTTTGCTAAATAAAAAAGAAAGTCCAATCGAGATTTTAAAATTCAGATCGATCCTGGATTTTGCTCCAAATCTCGGTATAGTTTTAAGGATATTGCTTACTCTTCCAATAAGTGTGGCAAGTGGAGAAAAGAGTTTCTCCAAATTAAAATTAATTAAAAAGTTTTTACGCTCCACTACTACCGAGGATCGGTTAAACGGCTTGACAACAATAGTCATTGAACATGAACTGGGACTGAAGAAATTAATGTTAAGGAATTATAAAAAAAATCTCAGAATTAAAAGTGAGAAAGAAACACTTTTAAGTTTTTTAACTCTCGTTTGAAATGTATTTTTAATATGTAATTAAAATTAATATTTAGTTGTTCTATAATTTGTTTTAGTATTTTTTAATAACTCTATTTTATAAGTATATATTAGAAATGATTCTTTTCTTTTTTCTGTGCAACCCTAATTTATTTTAATTTAGTGCCAAAAATATAAATTAATAATTTTTTTTGTTAATCAAAACTTCAACATTATTGATAGCAATTTTTTTGCTCACATTTTATTTTACCATTAAGTATGGGAAAGGTTTAGGTTATATCATTTAATTCTTGTTATAAACGGGAGGGGGCGGTGAAACTGCTAGCGCCGGCACTGATGGGAACTTCTAAATCTTGAAATTAAACTGAAATTTACCTCAAAAAGTTTAAGTCAGACCAAATGGTTTTGTCTTTGCGACGCTGCTGAAGCCTTAAAAGATAACTATGGTAATATCATAAATATTCTTAAGACATTGAGTGACAATGAAATGAGAAAATTGATTTTAGAAAAGAGGCAACAAATTTATTTAATAAATTAACAAAACTTGAAACTGACATTTTAAAATTACATTTTGGGAAGAAATTTTACAAAGAGTTAATTCACTTAACAAAAAATTACAGGCTCCTGGTTTGGACATCTGTGAAGGGAATAACTTAATTATGTCATTTAAAAAACGTTTATAAGCAATGTACGACATGAATCATATCAACAACTTAAGAAGTATGAAGACGCAGCCAAAAAATTAAGTCCTAGTATAGAAACAGAACATAGCGATGTGAACAAGAGACGGGTTGTTTCAAAATTTGCAGATAAATTCGCAGAAAAAGTTGTGTATGGGAGAGAAAAATTTAAAAGAGAGACGCTTATTGTGTGTGTGTTGCATTAGGAAAGCTAATCCTTGATTTAAATAGAAGAATATAGTAAGAAATTAAAATTTTTGCTGGATTTGGAAGATCACAAAGTAAGAAGAACCTCGACCTGGAGAATGCACGTGCTATTATTGTTTACTAATTAGATGACGTAGACCAACATTTAGAAATGAAGGTGTTCAATTCAAAACTTATCGAAAACAAACTGAGCTAGAGTCCTATACTTGTAGGGATATGTTCAATGTAATTTTTGAAAAGAAACTTGTTGACGATTTTCGAAATTTGTGTACCATTTTTAAGATTTTTCTAACGCTCCCTATTACTAGTTGTGAAGCGGAACGTGCGTTCTCTAAAATGTCCTATATAGAAAACCAATATAGAACAATGATAAATACTAGGCTTAATTATTTATTACTTCTTTGTATTAATACTGATTTCACCAAAGACTTAAAATGTGATGAGCAAATAAAAGAATTATCTGCACAAAAGAGTAAAAAAGTTTTTCTAAATTATGTTATTGTTTATAACGTATTTAAATTGTTTAAAATGAAAAGAAAATCTTAAATTTCATAAATTTTAAATTTTCCCACACTAAATTTTTTTTAGGAAAATGGACAAAACTTTAATTATTTAGGGGGCCCCTTTAGATATCGATAGCCCAGGGCTCCCAAAAGTCACGGTCCGGCCCTGTTGATATCCGTTTCTAAACTTTACTTTAAGACTATTGTTAGTGCTTGATTCTTGTAATTTGACTTTTTTTTTTCAAAGGGATTATGTGATTTCGTTGCCTACTGTGGTATTACGATAGTCCAAACATTCACAAACCTAGTTTCAAAATCTATAAAAAAGGAATTTAAATGTTGAACGTAGGTTAAAATGACTTTTTCCTGGTTGATTGTCTGTGACAATTGAGAAACCGGGAAAATTTGTGCCGTCCATTATTATACGCCTTTAGCTTAATTTCGGCAAGAAAGGCTGAAATGTGGTCCTTGTTTTAATAAAATTTATGCTGTAGCCTTGTAACTGCAGATTAACCTCATTCAATTTAGTGAAAAAATTTGTTAAATAGTTAAGTCTAGTTTCCACTTGATTAAGTTTCCTTTTAAAATTATAGTCACGATTTGGTTTAATGAGAGCCAATATCGTAGACCCCCATTTGCACCTCATGGACCCCCAAATTATTTTTTCACCAACGGTTCGCAGGTTGTCATATACCCCTGGAGGTCTATATAGACCACTTTTTGGGAATCACCGATCTATAGTAAAGGATATGCATAATGCAATTCGGAATTTATAAAAAAAAGTAACTGTTTGGTAAAATTTAAATCTATTTTAATCAAAAGGACATTTCTACTATCAAAAAGAATTTATTCTAAAACACAAGAACAGGTAACAGGCAAATACATTATATATATATATATATATATAATCCAATATAAGAATTTTTTAATATATAATCATATACATATACATACACATATATATAAATTTATACACATATACATATACATATAAACGAAAATATAAAAATAATCATATAGTTATAAACCTAAGATAACTAAAAGTAGGAAGTAGGCACACAGTATAAAGACAAATTCCTGGCCTTAGGAACCAGGATTGCAGGTTTAAACAAGTTTTGCGGCGCCAACCTTCACCTGTAATTTGTCATACTATGTACCAAGAGGAAAGGAAAGAGTTCTATACGTAAAATTTAAATATTAAGTCATTAAACAAGAATATATGAACATAAACATAACCTACTAAAACGGATTTATAACGATGGCCAAGAGTGCAGTATCGTGTTCCCGCCAAATAGGGAGAGCAGAACCGCATAAAGTTACTTGCGACACGATATAAGAAACGATTAATTGCGATATATATATATATATATATGTGGAATCGGTTGTGGAGTCGTCATCCAATTGAATCTCTCAACGAAACAAAGGACGCAGTCTTCGCGCGCAGGCGCAGCTGATCCAATGTGAAACAAAAACTTTGACCATTGAGAAAAAAAGCGGAGAAAGAGACTGAGATGTGCGAGCAGGCGTTCCCGTCGTCACATCATGGGAATCTAATTGTAGAATAGCTACCTTTATTTTAATTAATTTTTGTTAAGTTTAAATAAATCTGAAGAAAGACAAATGTCTTGGACCACTTGTTGTCTCCCACAAATTATGGGGGCTCGGCCGAGATTTTGATCAAAGTTTGGAACGCGTGAACAAAAGAAGCGTCCGTGGAGGAGACGCGCCGCCATTTTTTGGAAACTTCGCTCAACCTGTGTAGAGGTTGAATTTTTCATTCGAACCCAGCGTGAATATTCCGCCTGTGTAGAGGCCGGAACTATTGATTTATCACCTACGAAGACGAATAATTTTAACAATTTCAAGAACTATTTTTCGTCTAACAATATAACCTGCGAAGAGGTTGTGGGATCTGTGTTCATCTGCGTAGAAGAGAATCAATGTTTTTCTTCAATTATTGGATACATCGTACGTGCGAGCAACAAGGGAGCTAGAAAAAAAAAGGTAGGATCTTTCCATGTTTTTTCTAAAATGTATAAAAACGCTCTTAAAGAGGATCTCATAAGAGTTGTTGAGGATCTAGACGGTACTGTGGAGAGAACGGACACCATAGCTAAACTAAAGACTAAAATTGAGAAGAGTAGTACATTTGAAAGTGATGCAGATTCCGTTAAAACTTTAATTAAAAACTGTATAGATGAGAGGGTATCGCGAAACGAAAGAGAGGCAACTTTAGAACAACAGAAAATTGAGCTCGCAAAACTACAGTTAGCACAGTTAGAAAAAGAAGTCGAACTTCAAATGGCTAAAAATAAAGCATTAAGTTTAAATCCTGCAGCTAAAGTCGAAGAGAAACAGTTCGAAACAAAGATAGAAAATATGATCAAAAGCATTAAAACTTTATCTCTTCCTGTTCCCACCAGATCTGAAAATTTTAATCTGTTCTTCCATTCATTAGAACGCGCATTTTTAACCAAGAAAATAAATGACGAATATAAATCTGAAATTTTAATAAATCTTCTGGGCGAAAGAGCTCATAATGTCTTATTGTATATTAAAAAGGAGGAATTAAATGACTATGAAAAACTAAAATCTATAGTACTCAGATAATTCCAAGTAACCCCTCGCGAGTGTTTAAACTCATTTAAAAATGCTGTAAAATCATCAGGCGAGACATACATCCAATTTGCTGCAAGATTGACGGCAAACTTCCAATATTATTGTTCGTTAAGAAAAGTTAAAATTCCTTTGAATCTCTATGTGATCTTTTAATTTCTGATAAATTATTTGAAACTTTAAATAAGGAAACCGCAACTCATATTGGCATTCGAGAAGCGGAAGATTGGTTTAGGCCTATTGATTTAGCTAAAGAGTGCGATATTTATATTTCATCTAGAAGCGGATCACGTAAGGAAACTCCTATTGCTTGTGGATATACCGAAGACCCCTTTAAAAATAGACCACGAAATTATAAACCAAAGATTAAAGATAGCTATCCCCAAAATCTTGAAAGACAAAATAAAAATTGCTACATATGCGGTGATTCATCTCATTAAGCAAGAGATTGTGAGAAGCGTTTTAAGCCTAAATAATCTAACTGCCACATCCATAATAGAAAAAACGGGAATAGTTTGAAAGTCAAGAGCGAAAAACAAAAAAGCGATGAGTTCGCACAATAGCTCCAATACGTAAACATTTTTGTAGAAAATCAGCCCGTATCAGCCTTGATTCATTCAGGTTGTCAGATCTCAGTTTTAAATTCCTCACTAATTAGATTGAACAAACCTTCCCAAGGAAGAATAACATTAAGCTCATGTTTTAATGAAAAGCGCATGGTAGAAGTTGCATCAATAAATATTTCTCTTACTCAGCCCTCTCCCAGTTTAAGTGTTCGAACGGCAATATCACCGACCTTGACCGAAGAATTTATTATACATCCCAGTGTATATACTGAAATAAAGAAAATAAGCCACGCAAAGAGCGATGTTTTATTGAATGAAAGTGAATCCTCTTTAGGTGCTTATTCTATTTTTACTGTTGCAAATGTGATAGAAAACACTAGTTATGATTTGTCACATGTTAAAAACTTTAATATTAGAAATGATTTGAGTTCTCTAATTAAGAATTATAAACCTAATAAAATTAAGAGTCCTAAGTTAAAAATGAGTATTATATTGAAAGATGATATTCCTGTGTGTCAGAGAGCCAGACGTTTATCTTGTTCTGAGAAATTACAGGTAAACGATCAAATTGATGATTGGTTACAACAGGGTATTATAAGAGAAAGTTGTTCTGATCATTGTTCACCTATAGTATTGTATAAGAAACGGAAAAAGGCGTACCAGTATGAGATCGGAGATATCGTAGCCATTTAACGGACACAGTTTGGAACTGGCTTGAAACTGAGGCCTAAGTTCTTTGGTCCCTATGAAGTCGTAAAAGTAAAACCTAAAGATCGATATGATGTCTGAAAAATTGGACTGCATGAAGGACCCAATACTACATCCACAGCAGCAGACCACATGAAGATGTGGGGAGAAACTGTCTAGTTCAGCAAAATTGTGCTATGTTAAATCTTTGTGTATTTGTTGTATAGTCCTTGTCTGTTCCGTCTTTTTTGTATGTTTCAGACTCTCCTCTGGTCTCCAGGGGAAAAAAAAGAAATAAGTACCGCTGCGGACAGCGTACGGTCAGGTTGGCCATTGTGGAATCGATTGTGGAGTCGTCATCCAATTGAATCTCTCAACGAAACAAAGCACGCAGTCTTCGCGCGCAGGCGCAGCTGATCCAATGTGAAACAAAAACTTTGACCATTGAGAAAAAAAGCGGAGAAAGAGACTGAGGTGAGCGAGCAGGCGTTCCCGTCGTCACATCATGGAAATCTAATTGTAGAATAGCTACCTTTATTTTAATTAATTTTTGTTAAGTTTAAATAAACCTGAAGAAAGACAAATGTCTTGAACCCCTTGTTGTCTCTCTCTCTCTCTCTCTCACACACACACACACACACACACACACACACACACACACACACACACACACACACACACACACACACACACACACACACACACACACACACACACACATATAAATTCCTTTTCAAATAAATTTCAAAATGAAAAAAACTTTAAAAAATCTGATACTTAAAATTTTTTTAAAAAGATTCGGTGGGCCGCAAATTACGTACTGGGGGGCTACATGTGGCCCGCGTGAAACGTGTTGGACACCCCTGATCTAGAGCAGTTCCACTAACAGGTATATACAGGAGCCACTAACAATACACACGACTGGCTCGACCTTTGTGTCTCAAAAGTCCTTTACATTGTCTCGGGAAAATTTCTAGAAGTGTTGATTCTAGAGCAGGGGTCGGCAATCTTTTAACTGTAGCGTTCCAAACCATGTACCAATATGATTCAGTGCGCGATTCAAGTTGTCAACCCCTGTTCTAGAGCATTATCGATGATTCCTTAGCGATATCTTGCTTTACGCCAAGGGTGATAAAGTCGCCATTTTTGTAACCCTGGTCACGTCTTCTAGGGTTTTCATAACTTTATTTTTCAAGCTCACGCTGAGAAACGAACTTTGTTTGAAGAACTCAATTTTCTCCACACGGAGAGTTGTTGCAAGGGTAACATCCCGGAAGTGTATTAATACCAAAATAAATTTTAATTTGGAAAAATAAAATTATTTCTGAATAAAATTCAACGAGTTTTTTTTACCTTATGCATTAGAATTTATTTTAGTGTTTGCCGCGATGTTCCAAAAATGCCTAATTTTATTCTAAAATTGCCCGTTTTCTTACAAAAATATTTTAAATTTTTTTTCTTTTTTATTTTTATTAGTTTTCAGTTACAATCAAACAAAAAATGAGTTTAAAAATGAACTTTCAGCATTATTTTAAAAAAATGTTCCCGCAATTAGTCAGGCACCTTAAAAAGTTTCTCTTTGATTATATAGGGAAATATTAATTTTTAGTATACAAAATTCAATTCTTTTGAATTAACCTTTCCCTTAAGGGATCTGAGACATTAAAATGCTTTCAAATTAGAGGCACTTCATCGTATTCTCATAAATAATGCAGCAAACAGAACGCAAGAAAATTGTAAGCAAATGAGGTGTACCTATGATTTATCTAATCTTTCTTCAAACTCTGTATTTTGTATTACATACAAAACAAATTTTTCTTTACAAGGAATGTAATTTTTCCGTATTACATGTTCAAACCTTGAGAATTCTATATTTTTTTGTGCAAAAATTAAGGAATTTTAAAATACTCAGCTTAGTTAAGCATAAATCATGTGGATATAGTGCAAAGTTAATCTTTAGGATTATCCTAAATTAACTAAGCAGCTTGTAAGGTAGACATTTCATTGTTCTTAGCTGCTTATTGTTAACATTTGAATATTTCTTTATATTGCGATCTGTTTTTGCACTGATACATATGAATATTTAAACTAGTCTTTAAATTCACCAAAGAGTTGTTACCTTTTTTATGTATAACAATAGTTAAAATATGTGCAAAGAATGCTGTAATATATTGTAATGATGTTTAAAACTAAATAAATATTAAAAATTACAATTAAAGTACTAAAGTTTTGTCTGTAAAATGTTGTGAATCGTTGATAACGTGTCGATAATTGGGGAAAGAGTAATTAAAAAGACTTCTAAATAATCTAGAATTTAAAATTCGCAATTGAAAAGCTGGATTATTTTGCATTGTTTTTCAATTATGGTATGGTTATGGTGTTATATTGTATTAAAAATATTTTACAAATCATAGACAGAATACCTTTATTTGCAATGTCCTCATTGCCTTTTTTCGCGATTCCAGTACACTTTCCTTAAAATCTACGTTCCCTGTAGTACTGATATTTTGCATATTATAAAATTCACGAATTTTCAATGTGTTTCAGTGTTTAAAATTTAAAAAAAACATGTTAATTAAATTAAAATTTAATGAATACATAAAATAACTGAGAAACAAATGCTTTTAAATGGGAGAAATAAATCTGGCGCTTCAATAACAATTTTTAAACATTTGGAATCAATCTTGTCATGTTTAACCCTAAATCTCCTGGGTTAGTAGTGTTCAGACCTTATCTCCCCCCCTCCCTTTCTTTTTTGTTTTAGAGATTGGCAACCATGCTGAAACATCTCACTAGGAAAAGTAATTAAAAATTTTCTCACGACATTCCATAATTAGTGATAAATAACAGGTACGTCTTGTAGCCAAAATTGCGGACAGAACAAATTAATTTTTAAAAGATAATAAGCATATGAGCTTGTTTTTATACTCTATATAACAGAGGGCAAGGTTTATCCTACATTTTAAGAAAAGACAGAACATTAAATCTCACACATGAAAAAGTTTTATATATTAATTTCAAATGGTCGAAATTTAGGGGGAAAAAATTCTTTTGCACAAAAAAAATGGCAAAAATTTTCTTATCAATTCTTTATTTATTGGTTTATGAATTAAAATTAGTACATAGATTAAGATAAAAATAATAAATTGAACCAATGAGTAACTTTGAAGAATTTTCTTGAATAAGAATTTGCTTTTGTGTAAGCATTTGTTTCACAAATGCTTTTTTTTAAATTTAAAATATTCTTTTAAGAATTAATTTACTAATTTGTTAATAGAGAATTTTACGCATGTTGTTAATTGTTGAATGTTTATTTCAAAGAGCTTTTTATATATTTGAATAAAAATATGCATGACCATTAATGTGTATTCTTTATTAGAAATAAGTGCTGTGAGACTTTATATAACATTTTGTGTGTTTTTATCCCCCTCCTACCTTTAGAAATCTTTTATATGACTTTTCAAAATAAAATAGAAAAGAATTCTGCAAAAGGAATGTACCAAATCATCAATTTTAAATTACATATGGTGAAAATTAGTTTAGCTTTTCTCAAAAATTAATTGAAAAGAGAGAATTAAGAGAAAATAATATGGATGGAGTTTGATGAGACTAAGTTGATTGGATTAAAATTTGTATGTATCTGAAGATTCAAAAATCATACTATTTTTTCTAGAATATAACATTAACTAAATATTATGTATGTGCATTTTTATAAAAAAAAATTTGTAATGAAATCCATATAAGATATTTACTTAAATGTCTAGAAAAACTTATATGCAAAAAAGAAAGCTTTAAATTGTAATTGAGATTTATGAATGAAATGCATTTGTGTTCCATTTTGAAAAGTAACTGCTTACATGATACAAATCATTTGTAAGTTTCCAGATTTAGTTATACAGTTCTCTAACATTCTTATTCATAGTTAACTCATTAAGAGCATAAAAAAATTCACTGTGAATGTTAATTCAAGGATTTATTTTCATATGCATGTAAGGAAGTTAAAAAATAAATTAATTTGAAATCAAATTTAGCTGGAATTTAAAAATGTCTAGCATTTTCCAAACTGATTATTCCAAACTTTGACTCTAATTTCTCTAAGAGAATTCTAATTTTTAGCAAGGATCTCTTTTACAGGTTTTGTGTGATACATCTTGTATATTATGTAGATCGATGAGGAATAAGGCTATTACATTTTAAAATAAACTTTAGTTTGTTTAATCTTCCGTAAGATAGCTCTAAACACACACACACTTATTAATTACCGTATTTTCCTGTATATAATCCGCGGATTATGTGTTTAAAAAGTTTCAAATTTCGTTGTGCGTATTATACGCCGCCGCGGATTATCTGAGAAAAAACATTTTCCATCAGAAAAGCGAACAATAAAGTTTTGAAAGAAATGCCGTTTATATTTTATAAAATAAATAATAGATGGCGCTTTCATGATTCAGATGACGTATTTCAGCTATAACTAGTTTTTGTCTAATTACATTGAAAAACTAATTCGATTCCTCGGAAGGAAAAAATAGTTATTAGTCGCTGGCACCATTTCCAATTTTCTCTTGACTAGAGCTATTAAGTCCTTCGAAAGTTTTCATCATGTTGAATTGATTGATTGAATATTAACGTCGCACTGTTCAGCTACACGAGGGCTTTTGGCGACGGACCACGTAATTTTGAACCATGGTCAAGTGACGTGGACGACACCTGAGCTGGCACCCCCTCTCCTAACTACCACATCACACCAACAGGAGGACGTTTCAGCTCTTCACAGATTTAACGTGCATCGCTGCCCTACACGGCGGGTCTTTAGTGGTACTGGGCTCGAACCCGTGACAAAGCAAGCCACGGTCCGATACCTATACCACTCGGCTACCGCGGCCACATTCATCATGTTGAAGCGAAAGTGTTAAGTTACACTGCAAACTTCAAGTTCAAGTTCAAAGGCTACCAAAATCGGGAAGCTGCAAGGTTTTTCAACGTTGACGTATTGAATATTCGTTTGTGGAGAAGAAACGGTGTCGTCCACGTCACTTGACCATGGTTCAAAATTACGTGGACCGTCACCAAAAGCCTTCGTGTTGCTGAAGAGTGCGACGTTAATATTCACTAACTCACTTGGCCCCTGGGTGGCCCACCCCAGGCACCCATTGGATAAACCGGCACTAAACAGAGGAGTGGATCAAGACAGCGCTGCTAGACACAGATAAAAAATTTTTGATGCAGCAGATGCTATCGCCATCTGTTGTCCAAAATATTATTTATTTTCATGAATATATCTCATGATTATTTATCAAACCTCAGTTTAATTTGCAATTTATTTAGTTAATGAAAATAATTTACTGTATTATAAAACAAATATGTCTGAAAAAGCCAAATATATTGAATTACGTAAACTTCATTAAAATATCTACACATTTGCTTTGTATGAAGAAAAATTACAGCATATATATATATATATATAATATTAGAAATATAAAACCTTAATTTATATATAACATGTAATTTATTCGCCTAGGCTTATATTCTATTTTTCTTTCAAGAAGAAATAATTAGGCAATCCGCCAACTTATCAAGTAATTTTTTAAAAGTATCCTTTAAGAATAACTCTTTCTCAGTATAATATAATATACATACATGTACATGTATTATTATATCAAAATAACATTTAAACTGTTTTATTTTCAACACACACATTATAATATATTGAGATAAAATATAATCACCAGAATATATCATATTTTAATTGCATATTTATGCCAGTAGTTAAATGTGTATGACTTGAAAGAATAAAGAATCACAAAAATGAAAATAAATTAATCTTATTTATTAACTAAACTAAGCACATGCACCACCAGTTAGGAATGATTTATTTTGATTGCAATAAGTATGGTCAAAATCTGTATTGATGGATGTAATTTCTTGTGAATTTAACAGTAATCCTTCTTTAATATTGTTTACTTCTTCAGTAGTTGGAGTTTTTTGAGTGCACTGGCAGTGCATCTTTTTCTTCGTGTAGAGAAATATCCAGGCTGTTTTTCAATCTTCTTTTTTATATTTATAGTAGAGGATTCCATCCTTTTAATTCTTTTATTATTGTGCTCCTTTTTTTGTTATAGAAAATATTTAATATACTATCTAGGTTCCTGTGAATTTTATTTTCTTCTTCTGGTGTACACTCGTGTTCATCAATAAGAGGAAGAATGCTTTCAATTTTTCTTTTTTTTTAAACTGTCTACTCAAGTGTATGTATAGGAATTAATACATATTTTGTAGGCAGTACATTTAATGTTACATAATCTATTGCATTCTTTTTTCTTGCATATTAAATAGTTGGAATGATTAGATTCAATTTTCTACTTGTTATCTGCGAATTTTTCAATTCTATTGCTTTGAATCTCTAGACTTAATTTGCGGCTATTGACAATTTTTTATAGTTTATCAGAGGAAATGGGTTTTTTTTTTGTAATTTTTATTAAATGTTGAAATATTAAGTCTCTCGCAAATTTTAAGAGACCATCTATTGCAACATCTAATCTCTCTTGACATGTTTTCCATTAAAATAATGGTACTTAATTTTTTTTATGAAGGGACTCCAAATACATGTTTGTATTTATGCCCAGACTCTTGTTGTAACATTAGGCCTATTTTTCAGGTATCTGAGCATAATTTTGCTGGAAAGATTTTCCGAATTCTGAAGTGTCTGGGTCATTTAAAAAGTCTTATGAATTGCTTCATTAGGTTAGAAAATATTTCTAATCATAGTTCATCTTTCACTGCCTTTAATGCTTTATTAACAATTTTTCTCTTTTCAGGATTTATAATTTAGTTTAAATTTTGGTGCAAGTTTCTTGGGACATGCCAAGCACACAATAAGACATTTTTAACTGTGCCCATCGCATAACTCCAAGCATTATAAAATGCTGGAGCATCATCAGCCATAAATGTTGTAGTTTCGATTTTACCCACAGCATTTTTAATGGCACTAAAAATGAATTCTGAATAGATATTCAGAACTTCTGTTGGAAAAACAAAATGCCACAGGTATTGCATTTTTATGTTCATCAACTACCAGAACTGAGTATAAATTAAAATCATTGCTGTGTGTGTGTTTAGCGATGGTGAATAACGTTTTCGGCGAAACCCAGATTTCCTTCCTCTAACCGGCGGTCAGGTTAGCGGTGAATATGGGCGTTAGTGAATTACAACAGAGCAAAAAATGGCAATTTAAAAAAACAAAATGTAAAGGTGGGTGATTTGGTAGTTCTCATTGAAGACAATATGCCAACCTTTAAATGGTCTTTAGGGAGAATCACTGAGATTTATAGTGGCAGTGATGCACTAATAAGGGTTGTAAAAGTAAAAACACAATTTGTAGAATATAAAAGAGCCATTTCAAGAGTTTGTCTTTTACCTATGCCAGTTTGAATTTTGTCTCTGAATATTGTGTATTAGAATTTTTATATGTACCTTAATTTGTTTTACGTAATCCTATAATATTTTATCGTTTAATGTTAGTAGGTAGAAAAAGCCAATTCTGCTGTAAAGGCGGTGTAGGCGGTCGGCGGAAGTACAGAGTTGAGTTGTTTCGTTCCTGCTGACGAGTTTGAGTTGTTTTCTCCTGCTGACGAGTAGTTTCGTTCCTGCTGCCGAGTCGAGTTGTTTTTCTCCTGCTGAGTTGAGTTGTTTTTCTCCTGCAATGGTTTTGGTTTTCGAGTTGAGGGGGCGAGTTGAATTGTTTTCTCCTACAGCTAAGTTGAGTTGTTTTTAAAAAAAATGTGCACAAAAAATGGAAGTATGGGAATGTTAAACGTGCTCATGGCGCCACCTATTGATTATAATATACACTAATTATAGATTTTAAAATGATTGAAGTAAATAACGCTCAAATAAAAAAAATAATAATAAATCCAGATTCAAACTCACGACCTCAGATAAAAATGTCTCCATAGGACAATAGTTTTTCAGTTACGCTAACCATTGTCCAATGAAAGCATACAGACCTGAAAAAAACTTATGTTTATAATCTCATGAATTTAATTTTGCAGGCGAAGCAGATGGCGACGTGTTTTAAAATCATTTTCTTAATTAAAATGAAATATAAAATATTTAATTTATATATTATTTTATTCATTTGTAAATTTTAATACAGTATAATGATTACATACACACACAGTAAAGATACAAAGTAAATTGATTATTCAGAAAAATTTGCCGTAGTATACTCTCATCAGCGTGAACGGGTTACGATTTAACTTGTTTTAGCTTGTCTGATATTGATTCTACAAGACGGCTTTTGCAGGCCAAGCAGATGGCGACGTGTTTTAAAATCATTTTCTTAGTTAAAATGAAATAAAAAAAAATTTAATTTATATTATTTTAGTAATTTGTAAATTTTAATTCAATATAATGATTACACACACACACAGTAAAAATACAAAGTAAATTGTTTATTCAGAAATCAACATCTTGTATTGCGTTTTACATTACAATCGTATATTTACATTACAGGAGAACAACAACTTGTAAAATTTATTTCAGTATAATGATTACACATGTACAGTAAAGATATAAATTAAGTTGTTTATTTACAAAACAGCATCAATTATTACAATCAATTATTTACACACACAGACACACACACACACACACACAAAATCACATTGGATTTTATATCCTACAGCTCATTGAATAGGTCTAAATTCATCAATGACCATGGGCAAGAGTAGTAATGCCATCTTCATTAATAAACCTTTTGTCATCTTTATATGACAGAGCAAGTTTGTTTTGCTTTATTGAACATAATGAATGAAATTTGGATCTAATGAAGTTCATGTCAACATATTTTATTTTTTCATTAAAAAGACAGGCTTTGTAGTCCTCAAATGTTATTTTATTTTTTATAGTTTGTTTTTTAATTCCTTTTAACCGCTTTTATATCTTATTGTTTGTTTTGTAGGCATACATTTTCGATTTTAATCCTACATATTCTGTCATAATATTTCCCTTATTTTCATCCTTCATTTTCCCAATGACTTTTTTGTTAACAAGAGGTAAATTATAAATGTTGTTTTCATCATAGTCTCAAGTATCATATAAGTTAATATCATCTTTCATATCACTATAAAAATCATCAGTTTTTATTTCATATATAAAAGAATCAGTGTTTGTATACATGAGCCTTACTTTTGAGTCATAACGGTGCTTCATGTACTCATAGTGAAAAGAAAACATTAGAACTTTTGATATATCTAAAATTACCATTCCTACCTGTATTGGTTTGAAAAATTTGATTTGGGTTTTTTTAGATGGACGCGGCCATTAAGTTTTCAGAAAATATTGTGCGTCGATTAAAATTTGATTTCGCTATTAACTTTAGAGCCTGCTCTTCTGTTGAACATAAACATATATCTACTCTTCTTACATTTTCCATCGTTTTCCCGAAAATGCTATTATTCATTATTCTTGAGATAAGATTTGAGCTTTTTTAATTTCTTTTATAATATCTATATTTATGTTTTCATTTAAATTTACATTTTGTTGAATAATATTGATAAATTTGCTCCAATTTGTTTTTTGTTTAAAATTATCAGTTGCTGAGCTGTTTGTTCTTTTGTAATTAATAATTATAGGGAAGTGTGGTCACTTCCAAAATTATCGGTATTTGTGGACCAGGATAAATCATAATTTAAATCTATAGATGCTAAAGAAAGTATGTAAAATTCCCGATAAGAATAGATTCCCGAGTAAAGAATAGATGTAAAAATTCCCGATGAATGGAGATAAGTTGGACTTTTTTCGTTTAATAATATTAAGTCACACATTTTCAATGATCCAGTCAAAAATCTTTTTTCCAGAAGCACTGGAATTTTTTGATCCCCATATTTCATGAGATGCGTTGAAAAATCTCCCAATATCAAACTGTGATTATCAATATATGATGCTATTTTAGATAAATTGATGTCTTTAAAGTTACCCGGTGGGATGTATATATTAAAAATTGTGATAGGAACTAAATCTATCTGAACTCTGACTATTAAAATGTCTAAGTCTTCACTAACTTCTGAGAATATTTTTATTGCGCTAATATCTTTATTTAAAAGTATCATTAACCCTCCTCCTCTTTTGTTTTCCCCTATCAATTCTGAATATATTCTTATTGGGAATTGTGAAAATATCATTTGGATGTAACCAAGTTTCTTGAATTATTAAAATACTTGCTTTTTGAAAAATTGGCGCGAAAAGAATATCTGACCTCTTGTTTTTAATTCCACGTGCATTCCATTGGATTATATTCATGATTTAAAACGAAAAAAAAAAGGTGCGATACTACGAATTAGTTTAAATATTCAAAAAAGAAAGTAGATTAATATTGAGTTTTTAGCGAGAATATAAGAAAATTTCATTATTTATTTAAGTTTCTTTATTTCTTCCCACTACACTTTCTAATGTATTTCCTCTTTGTTTTGATATTTTCTTGAATCTTTTTGCTTTTTCATTCAGTTTTCTATTTATTAGAAAGTCATCATCTTTTGGAATTGTTATATTAAATGCGAGTTTTTTCAAGGTGGATTCCATGGAATTCATTAAGGAAGAAAAGCTCAAATTTATTTGTGCTACCACGGTATTCAGTTCTGTCGTGAAGCGTTGTACTATTTGCTCTAATTCCTTTTCAAATATATTATTGTTTTCTTTAAATTTCAACTCTAATTTCGCAAACTTTTTCTCAAGATTTTCTATCTTCTCTGCTTGATCATTATACGTTTTGGCCCAGTATGATTTTTTTTCTCTTTGGAATTTCTCAACTGCTTCGTTTCTCGAGATTTCTTGCTGTACTTTAATTTTTAAGATTTCAACTTCCTCTTTATATTTTTTGTAACCTTTAACGTTAGTTTCATGCTCTTCTCCACAAGAGCTACATTTTTTATTTTTATTTCTTTACAATTGTTTTCAGAGTGGTTTATTGAGCAAATTCGGCATTTTATTGAGCTTCTACAAAATTTTTGAATGTGTCCAAATTTTCAACAATTTGTGCATTGCCTAGGTTTTCCATAGTAGAGATTAATTTTAAACATTTCAAATCCTATTGGAATTCTTTCGGGAATACTGCATCCAATTTGGGTAACTTTAACTGTTTTGATAGGTTTAAATCCAGATTCTGTTTTTTTGGTAAAGCGTTGGATATCAAAAATTGCATAATTGTAATTTTCTAATTCCGATTTTATGTCGTCTATTGTATATTCTGAGTCTATTCCTTGTAATATATAACTACTGGTTAACTGGTTAGGCCAATAAAGGACAATCTTGTACTTATTTTTACACCATTAATTTCTTTGATTGTTAAAGCTTCTATGGCGGTCTTGCAATTATTTGTTTTAATTATGATCTCGCCGTTTCTTGTTTTGCTTATAATCAGAATATTTTTTTTAATTGTGAACTCTTTCATTATACTTTCTTTTAATTTAAGTGGATTACCATTCTGAAAGTTACTTTCTGATTTTAAGAAAATTGAAATATTTGGACTCGTATCTAAATTTGTGTTTCCGCAAACTTGGTCAATAATTCTATATCTGTTAAATTACATCTATTTTTATTAAATGAAAAATTAGAGTTCGTATTTTCCATCTCCATATTATTATCTGGGTTAGGGTAGTCACCCATTTTGTCTTCCCTACTTCAACACTCAAATTTGTATTAATACACTATCTTGTGTAAATACTTAAATTAAAAGCTCTTATCCGAAGATAGAATAAAAGTTACATGAAATAAATTTCAATGCAAAACAAAAAATTCAAAACGATCTCACCGTCTCGAATCCGCTTGAAAAGTCAAAACTATTCAATACTTTTAGCACACTCTACAGGCACCGCAAATCCAACCTTCACGTTTTATATTTGGCTCCCGAACGTAGGGCGCGGTTTTGGTTCTTTTTTTGAGAGAGCCTGAAAAAAATATGGATGTGACACTATTTAAAACACAACGAAAGTCACTGCGTACGTCGTTTACGCTGAGTGCGTAAGTTATAGAAGAGGAACTTATGAATGAACTTTCGATTTTAAAAATGCAAATTAGCGACAAATTTTCACTTTTAGAAAAGTGCCAAAAGAGGTATTTCGAATACAATCCAGAAAGAGGAAACCAACGAACTAACTTATGAAGAGGACTTTATGAAAGCCTAAATATACAGAGATAGATTTTCGGAGCTTTGTGCAAAAATAGAAAGACTATCTATAAAGGAAACAGAAAAAAAAGAAGTCCCTGAGAAAAGAAAATTTAAACTGCCAAAAATTGAACTGAAAAAATTTGATGGCATTGCCAAGGAATACCTGTGTGTGTGTGGACGTTTTGGAGTCAATTTTAAAAAAAATCATGAAGATGGAAGTCTGCCAAATGAAGACAAGTTTCAATACTTGCTACAGGTCGTCGTCTCAAATTCGAAGGCGGCTTGAGTTGTCGAGAGTTTTCCCGCAACAGCGGACAACTGTTCAAAAGCAATAGCCCAATTGCAAGAACGTTTCGGGAGAGAAGATCTATTTAAGAGACTTACTGTCGATGGGAATGAGAAACGCAGCCACCGGACGCTCAAAGACAGATCTCCCTGCGTTATATGACGAACTCGAAGCAAATATTCGAACTCTGGAGAGCCTAGGGCGGACACAGAACAAGTATGGCGAGTTCTTGAGTCCTTTGGTTGAGTCCTGCTTCCCAGAAAACACATTATTAGCGTTTGAAAGAAGCAAAAATTTCAAAGAGGATACTCCTGCTGAAGGTCGGACTTTCAAATTATTAATCCTCCAAGCGGTTAGCACGGAAAATTCCGTCATGGTAAATATACTTCAAAAATGAACTGCACGGGTTTTTTTGCCTTCAAGTAACATTTTCAAAAGCGGATTAGCCGTACTTTTCTGAAATCCATTCCCCCTTTTAAAGGTTTAAGGGGTGTTGGAAACCTCTCTCTCTCTCTATACTGACAATGTTAAATTGGCTGTTTTCGATGTACCTTTTCTCAAAAACTGTTTTATGTAGATGCTTGAAATTTTTCATACTATTAAAGTACATCTCTCTTATTATACTAAAGTGAGCTTTTAGCTAATTTTGAATTTTTTAAGAAATTATGAAATATTTTATCAAACATTGCAAAATTTGATCCATTTTTTACTTAAAAAATTTGTAAAAATTAAATTTTTGAGTGTTTTAAAAAAAGCTCATTTTAGTATATATTAGACATCATTACAAATAATTCATAAAAAATTTACATACCTGTGAACAGTAGTTTCTCAGAAAAGGTACATCGCACATTAAAATTTACATTTTGAGATAAATTGATTTTAAAGTATACAGTGATACTTCTAATCGGCTGGGAAATAAAAAATAAAAGGCTCAATTTAAAATAAAAGATACATGTTTTGGTTCATATCAGTTGTTACACTATTAAGAAAAAACAAAGTAATTTGTTTAGAATTTTCGCCATTAAAATGGGCGTGGCCCAAATTCAACGATTATTTAAAAATACGTTTTAAGGGCTTCTAAATACCCTAGAGGTTCAAGTAAGGTATTTTTAAAAAGGTTAAAATCTATATAATTTGAAAATGTAAAAATCTCAAATTGTCAAAAAAAATAAGATTTTAGCTTTCCAACACCCCTTAACATCTTGAAAGATAATTAGGGACGGTGGAAGCAACACAGCAGGACACTGATAGGAAGTTTTATGGCTCGCAGGGAACCCCGTGTTTTGACCCTGGAGCAATCGTAAGAAATCGGGGGAAAATTTTTTAGACCCCAGGAAGTGTTTGTGAGTTGTATTTTAAAAGTTTTGAAAAGTCCCAACGCATAAGTAAAAAAAGTTACAATTCGCTTTTGGTTTCATATTAATTTGAAACTGTAACAAGTTGAGACGTGTCAGCGCAATCTGCTATTTTATATAGTTAGACAAAATATATATCTTTTTTAAAGTATATTCTTTCGCTTCATTTTTCTTATCTTAATCAATGCTTTCAGTTTTTGAAACATGATTAATTCATAATAAGATGCCAAAAAAAAATTAATAAAACACCAAACACTTTAAAATTTGAAATCTTTTCAACTTTCCAACCACTAAAAACGAATAAATTTAAACTTCATCAAATAATTTGAAACATTTTCTTACACTTTGATAAAAATAATAACGAAAAAAAAGCTAATTAAGATCTATTAGTTTTTTTTTTTTAGATTTCAAAGCCCCAGTGTTCAGGGAAGTTTACGTACAGTGCCTAATTATATATTGTTTACATACACCGAATTATATTTGAATTTTAAGTGCTTGAACTTCAGTTTACACCAAAGACAACATGAATGAAGATTTTCCCACATTTTTTTCATAACTTGAATGTTTGAATAAATGGTAATGAAAAATATCCGGAAACATTTACAATAGACATTTATGCATATAAATAAACATAAAAATCAATTTTAAATTCGAGCTATTCAAAAACATTCGAATTATTCTTCAAAAATATCTATTTATGCAAAATACCTCAACATTTATCTTTTTTTAAAGGCTAACTGAATAAGTAATTAAAATCTTGATTTTTTTTGAAATCTCGACCGTATAAAGCTAGAAATTTTATGTTAGAAATTCCATTTGAAATTTCGAAAAAAAATGTATCGCGCAGTTAAAAATTATTTACCATAAGTTCTAGCAACTCTTTGAGTATAATATAAATTTCAAATTTTATTATATAGCTTCTTTGGTATTTTTAAATATATTTCGACGATTTCATACAATTCAGTTGAAAACTGCATGCTAAGAGCAAAAAATATACTAAAAAAATCGATGAATATACAATAAAGTTTTCCATAGAAGCAAAACTGAGAAGCTAAAGCATAGGAATGAAAAATTTTGAGTATATCTGAAAATTTTTTTGAAATATTTATTTTAAAGTTCAGAATATTTGTGTGCGTTATGTTATACTTAATATTAATTAAATGGTTAAAATAATATGTTAATTATAGTCATGTAATCGTTTGATGACACATTCATATACGAATAAAAATTATAATGGTCATTGATGCGAATGTCAAGAATTTTATGTAATTTTAAATTCAAACATTAAGATATTGATGTCAAAATAATAAAACGACCATCTAAAATACATGAAAAATGCTGTCTGCTATAAAATGATCTTGACAAACAAAATCCGACATTTTCACTTACTATGGCAGAGCCGGCTGATCTGGAAAAACAGAGAGGTACTCGCGGTTTTGATGGATGCCGCTCTAGCTTTTAAAGTTTTCAGGGAAAAAATATATAAATTACAAATGCAAAAACTAAGTCTTGTAATTTTCCATACATTTTTATAACAACGAATTGTGGAATTGGCTCCCAATACATTGTTGTGTTTGACAATATCTAAGGTAACCAACCATACTTTCAATAGATTTGCACTACTTTTTCGTAAACGTATTCCTTTTAAAATTAATTCGTGCAGCCAAAATACACTTTTTTACTCTTAAAAATTTATGTAAACTATAACGGTTAATTTTAATTTATGCAACTTGTGAAATATTCATAATTAGCCATTTCCGTCTAAACAGTTTACATGAAAAAAAAAGTTTGGACTCCCTCATTCATTAGGGAATTATATAAGATTCCAACATTCAGTTTTATTTTTCACCGAATGGGGTCGAGTGGTAGTGTATTGTTCTTCCACACCACAGGTTTTGGGTTCTATTAACAGGCTGGGCAAGGTCGACTCTGCCTTTCATCCCCGCCGCATTGGGTCGATAAATGAGTACCACGCTTGCTTGGGGTTTTAAACACTGAAGGTCTCTCTTCAGACAGACCATTAAATCGGGACATCTGTTCATGCACCTCAGTGCCCAATGGTCACGTATATTGCGATGGGCATAGTAGTTCCTGGCCCTCATGGATTGTTGTGCCACTGAGTTGGAGTTTTAAGTTTGAGGATTGCCTCACTTTGGGGTATCCTATATATAAACATGTATTTCCACTCATTTGTAATTAAACATTTTTCTTTCAATTACGTTTATTTCATAAGGAACTTTGATTTTTCAAATGTATTTGCGTAATAACATGTAAATTTGTGTATTATATTAAAATTTTGATTCATCCAAAATTACATGTTTTTTGCTCCTCTAAAAACTTTTAGGATTTTAGAACTGATCATACAATCCATATAAGTTTTATAGTAGTATACTTAAAAATGATAGAAGTAGAGATAGAGTAGAAAATGGTTACAAGTACTGTCACGCGCATTCGAAGAAAAAGTATATCCCCCATTAAAATTAAGAGTTATTGACTGAATATGTGTTATGTCCGCCACAAATGCCGATGTAGGGAAGATATTTTTATTTAATACAAGAAGTTCGAAAAGGAGAGAACTAAGAATGAAAATTTAGATTTTTTCCGAAAAATATTCATTTAACATAAAAATATCATTTATATGATCCAATTTAAATAAATTAAAGGATTGAAATCCTTTTTTTTTTGTTATTTTAAATTAAAAATATAATTGAATAGAGAAAGATCGGTTTTATTTCATAAATATAATCATCGTATGTATATCATCGTATGCACCATTTATTGTCTTATTGTTTAAAAAAAGAGATAGGAACTTTACTCGTTTTACCTCATTACTTTTTATAAATCGCAATACCAATATATATATATATATATATATATATATATATATATATATATATATATATATATATGTCAGGTTTGAAAAGTTTAGGTTCAAAATTAAGGAAGTAATAAATGAAAATAGAGCGAACTCTTTACCATCGCGTAAGGATTTGTGAGTAAATAAGCCTGTTAAAAGGTGCAACGAGCGCTGACGAAGGCGAACGGAGATAAGCGCTTGCACGACGAATTTAGTCACTATCGAAGACCACGCACCTGCGAGCTTCACGACCTGTCGAATCATCATGAGCGAATCAAGCGATTATATGGAACTTTCGCCGTCAAAATTTGACCAAGTTTCCGCCTGCGCGAAACTTAGAGATACTGTCACAGGTATCTCAGCTCTTCATTTATCTATTCACGGGATGGACGGACGTTCTCCCAGCCCCGAAATTCTTTCATGGACATGTACATTTCCGGCAAACAGGCCATGATCAGGAGAAAAGCGGAGATGGTAAGTGAGCTTCAAACCCTCCCACCATGTACTATCTCAGACTGCCAGGATCATAAGATTCCCTCTACCTCGGTAGAAGAGGAAAATAATTTTGTTCCCTCCCCTCCTGTTATTGAAAATAAGATTGAAAATAAAACTAAAATCAATAGCAAATCTAAGAAAAAATTTAGCAAAAACGTAAACAGAAAGGTAAGGATTCTACGGAAGAGCTTATCTTTCCGAAAAAGACGGCTAGACCGATCTCTCCTACCTCCACCCAGGACCCCATAGAAACTAACAATAGTTTCTCCGATCTTGAACAGGATGTCGAGCATCCTCCTTCGATTGAAACAGTAACTACCGAAGTAGTTACACCCAAGATTCCCCCTCACCCTATAATGCTTAAAATCAAAGACAATTTCAGAGAGCAAATTAAATGCATCTCAGAAAAATTCCCTAATTTACGTAATAGAATCGTTAATGACGTCGTAAAAATGTTCTCCACCGACCATGAAGAATACAGAAAACTTAAACACTTTTTAGAGACTGATAAAGATTTCGAATTTTACATTCTCAAACGCCAAAAGATAAACCAATTAAAGCCGTTATTAAAGGCCTCCCTAATTCTGCTTTAATTACTGATATCACTAACGACTTAAAATTAATCGGATTCAATATAGATAGCTGCACGCAACTAATCTCCAAAAGAACTAAAAAATCCCTCCCATATTTCCTAATTACTTTACCAAGAAACGACTTAAATAGTAAAATTTTTGACATCAAAAAGTTGGGTTATTTGCAGGTGAAAGTAGAAGGTTACCTCGTTAGAGGAATAACCCAATGCTTCAACTGCAATAACTTCTACCATACTGCCGCGAATTGTTTTATGAAACCAAGATGCCTTAAATGCGGTAAAGACCATGCCACGCGAAACTGTCACATCAAAGAACGACAAGAAAACCCATTTTGTATCAACTGCCAGGACTTCGGTCACTCGGCATGTTATACTAAATGTCCCAAATTCCCCCAACCCAAAAAAGGCGCTGCCTTTTCCGACCCGATTAAAAGAAAAATTTTTTCAAGCAAATGGACTAAAGAGGGAATTTCCTTCGCTAACGTTGTTAGCGGAGAAATCCCCAATCAGATCCCCTCCGAAACCGAAAACCTAACTGCAAATAAAAAGGAAGACTCTTCCAGTGGATTCCTTACTCAAGATAATAACAGTTCAGATTTTTCCCAAGTTCTGGAACTTTTTAATACTATCTCAAACCTCGTAAAGAATAACCCCAAAATCCTCGACCTTCTCTCTAAATTTAAAACAGCAAATTCCGACGAAGAAAAAACCTGCCTTCTGGCAGAAGCTATAATGAACAATATTTAAATTTCCCTATCATTCTTAATTGTAACTTTTATTTTTTACCCCTTAACTTTTTAAAATTCTCTCAAATTATTCAAATTTCTCTTTTTAAATTAAGTTAAAGTCACTTTCTATTTCAAAGTACATGATTTCAATCTTAAAAGCTCACTGCCATCCTCCAATCAACGATCGCTCCATAGCCAACGCCTCCTGCACTGCCATTGGATCTCCTCCTCTGAAGTCACGCCCCTCTCTTCAAGCCCAAGTTTCCAAAACCATGAAAATCAGAGTCCCAGATAGAGGATAGAAGAATGCTGACGCATTCTAGATTCCTGTTTACAAAATCATCCGTCAAATCATCCGACGAAGGCGAACGCATACTAGAAAGGACTTGGCTGGTGTCTCCTCGCTGCGATGTTGTATTTGGTACCACCCGGTTGCGCGGCAAAAGGTCCGCCATGTTAGATTATATATGATGGAAACGTAATAAAGGAATATTGTGAAGATGATGCCCTCCTCAGTTTACCAGCAGGCCAGGGGCCTGTCAAGAGCCGGCAGGATTCGAACCTGCGCGGGGAAACCCCAATGGATTTCAACGATGCGACAATTAATCGCAGTAACACCGGACAGCGCAGACCGAAAACCGGTAGATACTGGAAGTTATACCCGATGGAATCACGCATACGGTAGTGTACACAGAGGAACTGATCCACGGTACCGATTCCAATCAAGAGGAAATCATGGACAGCCACATCAATCTCACATGATGAGAGTCAGTGGGAGGCAACAGTTTAACAGTCAACCTAGGCAGTTTGTACAACAGAATCGAAATAATTTTCACTCGCCCAGAAATGACGAAAATAACCAGAGGCAAGGATGACAACTAATTATTGATTCAATGGTATGTTCGAAGCACTTTTGTACTCTAATTGACACAGGAAGCAATGTGTCATTAATTCCAATAAATTTATCTAAACAATTAAAAAACATTAAAATTATAAAAAATAGTAATGTAAAAATAAATCAAACTTGTGGGACTATTCAACCCAAAGGTATAATTAAAGTTTATATGAATATTGGATGTATATCTAAGCAAATAGATTTGTTTGTAATTGATACTAAATTGCCTTATATTATTTTAGGACTTGAATATTTACATTTATTTAAGCTTGACATTAGTATTCGTAACATGTGTATTTTTCAATGTGGTAAAAATTTAAGTAACATTGAATTTGTAAATAAGTGTATTGGTGAGTTGAGAACATATCATGGGATATATTGTAAAACTCTTAATAATGATCAAAATATGAACTACTATAATGCAAATAATGAAGATAATATTAACGTTAAGAATAATAAAGGTTTAGATCAAATACCAGACAGCCCTGAAGCTGATCTGAAAAGATTGTTTAACCCAGCCATGGTTGTTGAGGACACAGTACCAAAACAAACTAGTGAGCAATGGGGAGATTTAACCCAACTTCTTGACAAATTTCAAACCATATTTTCACAAAATAAGTATGATGTAGGTTGTATCAATTTAGAGCCGCAAAGAATTCATTTAATTTCAGACCTTCCTATAAGTTTACGCCCTTATAGAAACAGTGAATAAGAATCTAAAGAAATACAAACACAGATAGAAGAATTGTTAAAAGCAAGTTTTATTAGACCCTCCCATAGCCCATATGCTGCCCCTGTAACTTTAGCATACAAAAAGGATGAAGGGAAAAGATCAAGATTATGTATCGATTATAGAAAACTAAATGAAATCACACGAAAAGATTCCACCCCTGTACCTCTGATACACTTTGTGATTGATAATTTAACTCATGCTAAATTTTTCTCTACGCTCGACTTAACAAGTGGTTATTGGAACATTAAAATTCATGAAAAAGACGCAGAGAAACTGGCCTTCCCAACTAATTTTGAACTCTATGAATGGTTAAGACTTCCATTTGGCTGGAAAAATTCCCCAGCTGTTTTCCAAAGAACTATAAGACAAATTTTACAAAAATATCAGTTAACTTTTGCTTTAAACTATTTTGATGATATAATAATTTTCTCACAATCTTGGGGAAGAGCATTTAACTCATTTAGATACAATATTTCAAATTTGTAAAAAAGAAAACATTAAACTTAAAAAATCAAAATGTCAGTTTGCACAGGAAAAAATAAAATTTTTAGGATATGAAATAACACAAGGTCATTATTCCCCAAGTAATCCAAATATTGAAACAATAAGAAAATTAGCACCACCTAAAGATGTGAAAGAACTCCAAAGATTTCTTGGTTCCATCAATGTTTATCAAAAATTTATTAAAGATTATGCAAAACTTAGAGTACCATTAAATAAATTACATAAAAAAGACGCAATTTGGAATTGGTCACATGAATGTCAAGAAGCTTATCAAAAGTTAAAGAATTGTTTAATATCAAAACCTATACTTAAATTATACAACTCACAATATCCATGTCGTGTGTTTTGTGACGCAAGCCAGGAATCAATAGGCGTAGTCTTGAAACAACAACACCCAGATGGAACACTTTACCCCATATAGCTTATCACTCGAGACAATTACTTAAACATGAAAAAAATTATACAATTTCAGAAAAAGAGTGTTTAGCAATTATATATATATATATAGATGCCTTAGATAAATTCCACTGTTACCTACATGGATCCAAATTCACAATACATACTGATCATGCTGCTTTACAATGGCTTAAAAGTGTAAAACATTTAACTGGACGTTTATTTCGGTGGAGTTTAAAACTTTCTCAGTATGAATATTCGATAGTTTATATAAAAGGTAAATTAGATGTTGAAGCAGACATGTTGTCGAGGAACCCTGTATGCCATTATATATCACCCATTTGTCATTTTTTAAATACTGATGAAATTATTAAATACCAAAATTCAGAGAACATTAATGATCCAAAATATATAAAAATTAATGATGTAAATACAGTTAAGAAAAAGAATTTAATTAAAATTGTAGTACCATTATCTTTGAGAGAAAAATTAATTACAACTGCACATGAACAATTTGGTCACCCAGGTGTAAAAAAGATGTTAAAATTAATTTCCCCAATTTACTACTGGAAAGACATTATATTAGACATTTCAAATTTTGTTAAATGTTGTGAAACATGTCAAATGAATAAAAAGTCTACACAAAAAAAGTATGGGTTATTGCAAGAAGTTCCTGTAGCAGAAGAACCATTTGAAATGATTTCACTAGACACTGTAGGAGGATTTAATTATCATAATTCACAAAAGAAATACCTGCATATTGTTCTGGATCATGCTACCAGGTATGCTTGGACATTTCCATCCAAAAGTGTCACTTCTGAAACTTATACAAATTGCTTAACAACAAATTTTTTCAATTCAATGCCCCAAACAACTTTTAAGTGATAGAAATGCTGCATTCACTTCATCTAAATTTAAGAAATTCTTAAAACATCATAATATTAGACAATTACTAACTTCAGCAAATAGACCACAATGCAATGGAAAGAATGAAAGAGTTAATCAGACATTAGCAGCAAAATTAAGATGTAAAGTTAATTCAACTACAAAAACTCCTTGGACAAAATTATTAGAACAAGTTACATATGAATACAATAACTCGCCACATGATGTTACTGGCTTTCCACCTGCATATTTAATGTTTGGAACTTTGCCATATGATTCGCCATTACCTAATCAAGTAAAATTAAACTATCCACCTATACAACAAGCTAGACAAATTGCAGTAAACAGAACAATTAAGCATCATAAGATAAATAAACAACGGTATGATAAACATTATGTTGATGCAAAATTTAAAGTTGGAGATCTAGTCTTGTATCAAAATTTCTCATACCCTAATTCAAGTAAACTTCAATCTCCTTATAATGGTCCTTTTAAAGTTGTCAGGAAACTCTCAAATGTTACTTATGAAATAGATAAACCAAATCAATATACAGGAAAGTTAACAGATATTGTTCATTCTACAAGATTAAAACCTTTTCATTCAAAATCCAATTTCCAATTATGCTAAATTCTTATTTATATTTGTTATAGAGTTTGTTTTCTCAAACACATTGGAGGGGGAAGAAGTGCATTGTAATTTTAAAAGAAGTGCATTGTTATTTAAAAAAATAAATAATAAAAGTTGTGTTTAAAATTTGAATTTAAGACTTGTTTACATTATGAAAATCAAAATTTAATGTAATTGAATTTGTATTGTATCTTTATTCATAATGAACACATTATTGAAGACTATTTTTTAAAAAAATAACTGAATTATGGACTGTATGAAAACATTGTGATGAGGTCAATTACGATACATTGTGTTATAATAATTTCATTGTGATTATTTGTGATAAGTATATTCTGAAAGTTAAAATATAGTATGTGATGTTATGAAGATTTTAGTATGGTTGTATGTTTTTGAAATGAGTTGATTGAGTAGAGATTCTAATAATAAACAAAAGAACTGTGAGATAAACAATAATTGGATGATGAACATTGAACTATGATTTTTCCAAGACAGGACTGTATGAAACATTACATTACATTGATTGAACTTTTACCTGTACTTGATATATCTGAAATACCCTTATTTTTCTTTGCATTTTATATTTCTAGTGATATTTTGATATAATGTTGATGTGTTTATTTTGATAAATTTCTGTGTTATAGTTATGTACTCTTTTTTCTGTTTTTGGGAGCTCATAAACTCATTTTGCTGTTACTTATTTTATATCTATTCTTTGTATGTACTTACTTTACCATTATTCCTAAAATCATGTTGCTGTTAGTTACTCCATATATGTACTTTTTTATGTATTTACTTTACCAATATTCCTAAACTCATTTTGCTGTTACTGATTTTATATCTATTCTTTGTATGTATTTACTTTACCATTATTCCTAAAATCATGTTATTTACTCTATACCTATTCTTTCTATGTATTTATGTACTCATTATTCCAACATTCAATACCATTTTGAAGTACTTGTAACTTTTTTTCAACATTTATCACTTTATTAACATTGTTTACTATTGGTGCACATTTAGTAAGAATTTCACTTGATCTTATGTTGTTTAGCACTACTATATTTTTGAATGTCTAATGTGAACTATTTTTATCTTATGTTGTTTTTTCTTAACCTCATTATTATTATAGTCATAGTGGAAGTATTAGATGTGTGATATTTTTCAGAAAACAATTCTATGTAACAAAGTTTTATACCAAATTTTTGATACTTTGTTATTCATTATTGCTATTTTTTGTACATGTTAGGATTCACCAGCCCACTCTTTTACACAATTATTATATCTTCTAGACTTTTATTTCATTTGGGGAATTTGATATCATTGAAATATAATTTTTTCACTGGGGACTTGCCAGTCAGAATTGGCCAATCTGGCTGTGCCAGCCTTCAGCGGAGGGGGGGGAATTTGTCAGGTTTGAAAAGTTTAGGTGCAAAATTAAGGAAGTAATAAATGAAAATAGAGCGAACTCTTTACCATCGCGTAAGGATTTGTGAGTAAATAAGCCTGTTAAAAGGTGCAACGAGCGCTGACGAAGGCGAACGCATACTAGAAAGGACTTGGCTGGTGTCTCCTCGCTGCGATGTTGTATTTGGTACCACCCGGTTGCGCGGCAAAAGGTCCGCCATGTTAGATTATATATGATGGAAACGTAATAAAGGAATATTGTGAAGATGACGCCCTCCTCAGTTTACCAGCAGGCCTGGGGCCTGTCATATATATATATATATATATATATATATATATATATATATATTAATTTTTAAAAAATGACAGAAAAATAAATTTTGTTTGAAGAAAATATAATTATTTTTCAACATTTAACACACCATTTATTATTTTTTTTACCCTTCATTTTGTTTTAGTTTTACTGTGACTGAACATATCAGGAAAACAACCAAGCCGTAATGCAACTTTCCTACAAGATTGCCCAAGGCAACTTAACAGCTAGCTGTAAACGAGTGATCTCCTGGTTCTCACTTAACAAAGAGGCAAAACTAAGTCATAAAATCGTCCCCTTCAACCTCCCAAGTTTTAAAAGGGAGAAAGGAACGAAGTCTATTCCATTTTTGAAGATTATAAAACAAAAGTAAACGCTTTCGGAATTATTTTTCAGGAGGAAGCAAACCACCCGGAGGATTAAGTATTTTCCGATATCAATTGAAAATTATGTTTCTTGTCATATATTTTTCAATTGAACTAATTTGTTATATGGATAAAATAATTTATTCTTTTGTACGCTGTTTTTTAGATTATAAAGGCTTTTTTCCTTTCATCTATTTGTAGGTTTCTAAAGAAAGAGAATATGAATATATTTCATCGGTTTGGCATATCTCTTTCAGTTTTACTAAAAATTCATTGCATTTAAGAACACATTTATCGAACAAAAGTAAGATTAAATGAAATTTTTACTTGAGAAGAAACACATATTTTGATTCTAAATATTCAGTTCAAAATTCAATTCTCAATCGCCATACACCGACAGCTTGGTTAACATGTATAAAAAATTTTAAAGTAGGAAAATTTATCTGAATATAGAGAAAAAGACGTCCAGGGCCACCTGGAGAATTCAGAGTAACAAGCTCTGCGCTGAAAAACAGTCTCGAATTTGAAGTTTCTTGTGAAACCCATCTCATCACTAAAGAACGACGCACAGTGAACGATTTCAAATGGATATTCTGTACTTTGCAGTTAGTTGGAAGAATCAAAAGCAGGGACTGCTTCAGAAGTAAGGATATTTGTCCAGTCAAAGGGAAGAAAAGATTGAATAATATAAAAATATTTTTGAAATGCATGCAAAAACGCTTGAAGTATTTAGATTTTTGTACTTTGGGCATCAAAATTTTTCTCGAAATATCAGGAGTAATATACTTTTTGGACAAGGCAATGAAATCACTCATGTGGCCCATTAAGTATTGCTAATATTGTCTTTTATATTAAATTATAGAAGAGGTAAAACTACATTTAGCACTTTACTCTGTTAAAAATCACAAACCTTAAAATAAAGAACATTTATAAAAAATTTAATATAATTTATCTCCTCTTATGAGAAGCGTGGGATTCATAGCAAATGTAATCAGTCTTCACAAAAGTTGTATAAAATATATTCTTTTAAGATCTCAGGCTTCACAAAGTTTTATTATTCTGGAAGAAGTCTCATTGAATATAAAAAAATTGAAACCACCCATTTCAGACTTTTATACATTAAACTGTGTAATAATTAATAAAAAGGGTATTAATGCCATAGTATTTTGAGATTATTTTTGCATCAATGGTACTGTTCCGAAAATTACAATGCATTTATGAATATGTATTAAAATTAATTTAAAAATAATTCCTTCTATTAAAAGTAAAGAAAGAAAATTATACTGATCAATATCTTAAAGTGTAAGCTTTAAATATTTAAATAATATTAATGAATATGAAATCACACACACACAATTATCGTAAATATACTATATATAATATTATTAAAAAATACTATATTTTATATTCCGTAAAGTTATTTACAGAGTTATTAAAATGACGATTGTCTTTCAAAATGATACTTGTTGGAGAAAATTCATCAATATCAACAAATAAATATCTATACCCATAGTTTAAATTTTCTCCCTGAAAAAAAAATTTACATAAAGTTTAACAAACACAAAGTTTAAGGTTAAAAAACACAAGTTAAAAAAATTATTACAAATAAAAAAAACAGTTTATACTAATGATAAGATTTTCAACATTAGTAAATAATCAATAAGTTTCAATTTATGTTCCAACAGCAAACTCATCTATATTATTATTTTTGAAAAATGTTCACATATACTGTATTTAAAACTTTATACACTCTTGTAACAAGTATCACAAACCAAAAATTACTAATGTGCAGTTTTAATCATTTTAGCAAGATAAATTATTAAACTTAAGAACATTAAATCATTCAAATTAAATGATTTACCGTGAGCAGGCTAATAAGTTTTGAAACTTTCTTTACAGTTAAAGAAAGGAGGTTGGCTTATATATGGATCTGCTAATGCAGGAATAAGCACAGAGCTTAGAAAAAACGATTTTTCAAATATTTTTCATTAGCCATGCGCAAGCGATTTTAATCTTGTAAATTTTGGGCTGTTTTTAATAGAACTTTTATTCTAAAAGAAAAATAATGTCGCATGAATCCTTCATATTCAGTGTCCATCAATTCGAATAACACTTTTGTAGTGTCTGAATTAGTGTTGGTGGTGGATTAGGGAATGTTGGCGCGTTTCTAGAGAGGGATTGTTGCTTTTTTTTAAAAGAAGGTGACTGACCCTCCAGTAGGACGGTTAGGAGGGAGACAGTCCCTTGTTTTTGGAAGCGCTGGACTGTTTTGGGGGTTAAGGCAATTGAATTCCCTCAGTAATAGACCGACACGCAGCACGTGGTCTGCTGTACCAAGAATAGAGTTTCTTGGGAGAATTTACAACACAGCAGACTGTTTTGTTTGAGTGTAGTGAGATAATTGTGTTTCCTGTTGATTAGTTGATTGTATTGAGAAGTTTAGAAAATAATTGAGAACACATTACAACAGTGTCTTTTTTGTGTGTGTGAAGCAAAGAAAAAAAATGTTTGAAAATGCGACAAAAGAAGATTTGGTTACGATTTTGCATGAAATGGGAGAAACCGCTGGCTCTTAATTGAGAGTCATGAAGTTGAAACAGAAATTGTTGCTATGTAAAGCATATTTATAGAAGATTAAGAATTCGTCTGTGATGTCTTCGCTACTATGATAGAAGACAGAATGGAAAAAAGAAGAGTGTAAGAGGAGAGAAGAATAGCATAGAAAGAAAATAGAAGACTACAGAAAGTAAGAAAAATATAATGCCGCTTACAGAGAAAAGAAGAATTGGAATTAGCGAGAGTAGAAACAAGACGGAAAACAGAAAACGAGGCTAGAATAAGAGAAGTAAGGCATAAAGGAAAAAAGAAGGCTAGACTCAGGAGAAAGGAAGGCCCAAGGCTGAGGAGATCAGACTCAAGGCTGAGGAGGAAGCCAAACTCAAGGCTGAGAAGGTAGAAAGAACAAAAGAATAACTTTGGAAGAAGAGATGAGGTTGGAGAAAGAAAGACAGCATGTGAAAGAACATAAAATGAGAATGAAAGCAGAACAGAAGCGCTTTCAAGAAGAAAGATGTAATATAATGGAAGAGCAAAACCAATTGTTAAATGAAGAGCAGGAAAAGTCAGATGAAGACATAGATTTACCTCAAGCAATCCAGAAAGTTCTTGCTTTCAAAAGTGAATGTGCTTATATGCTTAGCGGGGATCCAGATGCTGTAGCACAACCTGTTGCTGTTGGGGAAGAAAAGGGTTTATCTGTGGAGACTCATTTATTACACCGCTAAAATCTGCCGACGATGTGATGTATGAAAAAAAAAAAGAAACACCAGTAAATGTGATAAAAGATAAAGTTAAAGATGATACTAATCCTGTGATACTTAGTAAAGAGATATTGGATTTAGAAGATGAAATTGAAAAAGGAAAGCCAAAATTGCCTAAGAGAAAACTCGAAAAATTAAGCAGACAGTTGCCAAATTACAACAAAAATGAATTTAAAAGCCTAGAGCAATATTATACATTTGCTCCATCATTGGTATTTTAAACAAATATTCGCAAGATAAATAAGTAATAGAAAAATTTGTTTTGAAATTGCTGAATTTTATCAGACGAGTTGGTATTATGAAGGTGCGACAATCATTGCGAGAGAGAGAGAGAGGATCAAAAAACAACGAAAGTTAAAATGAAGAAAGGAGTTAGACTTAAATTGATAAGAGTGACATAGAATCTAAGAAATATCAAAATTGTGGTTTTAAACGGTGATCCAAACTGAAAGTGACCATTCTAGGAGACCATTCCGCGCATTGTGGGACTGAAGAAAGAGGGAGACCCCTTCCTTGGACGGCTGTGGAAAAGTTTAGGGAAAAAACCCACCAAGGACAAACGCTGGGATCCTTGACCCAACGTGAGTGGAGAATACTTTCCAGACTGAAGGCGACATGATGAAATTGTTCCCCTCCTATTACTCTGCACGGCCAGTTTAACTTCGAGAGGAATCGGGTACTTGTTTCCCTCACACCCTAAACGAAGACTTTTCAGATAGAACGTTGTATGGAAGTTAAATCATTCCTTATCTGGGTTGGACAAAGATAATTCATGATGTATCCTTATCTACGATAGTAAAATTCATAGGTAAACAAATGTATGCGGCGTATGAATAGGAGTATCTTCTCACGAACCGCATGACACAGAAACTCGCCGAAGGTACCACAACATCGGAAATGATCTGCGGAATCCGTTTCGACCACTTATATTCCGATATTTCAATTAGTTAAAAACATATTAAATGAAAACCTTAAAATGCATAATTAGTGCCATTTTTCCCCACCAGGGTCCAAGTTTAAATTCGCCGAACTCTTTTCCTCCCCGATGTATTTAAAACGTGATCTATTTTTTTTTATAAGACTCAGACAAAAAATAATTACCGATTCGGAAAGATCATTTACTTCGCCACGATACGGTATAACTTTTTTTACAAAATAATTATATTTACCATTTTTTAAAATGAGTCAAAATCGATACGCTTTTATGAAAATGATTTCTAAATGGTTCCCTTTCAATTTCCTTTCGCGTTAATGAATTGATATTTTAAACTAAAAGAGTTCATGCTTTTCTCTTTTAGAATGTCATTTAAGAAATTAAATGTGAAATCCTTTTTTTTTACGATTTTTCAAAAAATACTCACAAAATTTTTTAATTACTTAACAACTTTTTTATTTAAAAAAATAATCTCACAAAACTTTTTCCTGTGTGTAGAATGATATTATCCGTAATCTGCACAAAAATTGATAAAAAAATCTTAAAAATTACGGGGTTTTTTTGAAAAAAATTGTGTTTTTCGTTTTTTTCTCTTTTTACGAAAAATATTTAACCCCTAGCTGAATGGCCCAGCGTTGCACGGGCTCTTTCTCTATTTTTATATGTTTTCCCTTCCTTTCATAAAATCAGCACTTGAACATTTTTGAATGCAAAACATATTATCATGGAAATTCCCCACTCGTTGTCAGCCCTTCCTGGTGTGCATGTGTGATTTGCTATATTAACGTCATTACAATTCCCTTTTTCGAAATTTCTTTCCCATACTTCGACTGCCAGACACGTTTGGCTTTTTTTGTGTGTATATAACTATTTTCCTCTCCACCCCCCACCCCTTCAGATATAAGATTTATCTTCAAATTTCAATTGATGACTTTTTCAGATTTTCATTAATCAATCGTTGCAGTTAACTTAAAAATGTCTCAAAAAATGTATTTTTATTCAAAATAGCTAAAATGACCGTTCTTTTCGCACAGGTTAAGTTTTAAGAACACACATAAAAAATTCACCAATCATAAAATCATATTTTTCTCGAGAGAGTAAGAAGTATGAAGGGTATGAAGTTGTATAACCAAAAAATAAAATATTTTTTTTCAAATGAATGTTCACATTGTAAATAATTTTAAAACAATTGCAATTTGGCTTCAAAGTAAATAATAATTTAACAGACAATATTTCAATGTAAGAGAAAATCAGCATGCTAGAAAGTAAATAATAATTTAATAAAAACACGGCGGGTCTTTAGTGGTACTGGGCTCGAACTCGTGACAAGGCAAGCCACGACCCGATACCTATACCACTCGGCTACCGTGGCCAAATTCAGTAATAAGAAATGATTTATAAAATACCTCCTTCAGTACTGATACATCAAACGTATACTGGCTGAAACACCGACTCTTCGCACGAGTTCATTTTTTAAAAAAATATAACATTATTCTTGATATAATAGCTGAACTGTAAGGAGAGTAAAACTGTGTGCACGACATTGTATACAAAAATGTAAAATGATTTTTTTTTAGATAAATGCTATAATTGTAAATAACTGTTTAAAAGAACTGTAATTTTAAACCTCACACAATTAGCATTTAGAATTAATGTTAAATTATGAAAAAGAATATAAAATTCCGATGAAGAATAATTGTGTTACTTTTTAACATTTAAAGCGAGAAGACTTCAAAATGTTTTAACCCGGGAGCAGGCGCGTACTCGATACTAACATTAATGGTAGTGCGGGGAGACTCAGTCACCCCAATCATTTGTTTATAATTAATCGGAATTCTAGTGAATATTTTAATTTATAGAAAGTATACTTACCTTCTTTCAAGGACTATTCAATTCTTTGATGATTTGAGAAAAATCCAATAAAACTGAACTAAAATGATTCAAAAGTACAAGACCATAATAAAGGACGCAAATCAGACACTTTTCAATTATCCTACAGAAATGTTAAACCAATCAATTCTTTTCCAAATATCGCAAAACTCAATTATTTACAATTTCCCTAAGCGAAAAGCAAACGCATAAAAGATGGGAGGGAACTAATATTGATAATAACCATACCATAAGATTGAAGGTCAATCAAATGATTAGCAAACGTACTATGCAGCCTAGCTGAAAAGTGAATCATGTGACTTCCTTTTCTTTTTCTACAACTAATGTACAGTATTTCAATAATAATTAAAAAAAAAGTGGTGAATATTGTTTATCTTCTTAGAATTTTTCTCAGGGTCTGGGTTTCGTTTTTTTCTTTTTTAATGAGTAATATTTTATGTTAAAACGTAATAAAAAAATCTCTCATTGAGGAAATACAGCAAATAAAACAAAATGGTTTTTTTTCTATAATTTGATTTTGGGATCAAAGATAGCTATTTGATGACGGGAAAAAGCCAGATAATAAACATAAATTATGTCAGTGTTGTTGTGTGTATTTTTTTTTTATTATGGAAGAAAGCATTTTGTTTTACTTCTCTTTCCGGTTATTTTTTTAAAAAATCTTTAAATTTTCGATACGCTCGCGCCCCCTTGTAGGGTCATCGCGCCCCCAGGAGGGCACGCCCCACACTTTGAGAAACACTGCCATACAGTCATGATATTGTAAAAAAGGGGTTTTTAGTGATCAGTAACAAACTAAGTAGAAGATAGTGAAACATATGTAAATATCAGAACTATGACGTCAGAAAGAAAAACACGCAAAAGGCATGGAAAAGTGCATTTGATTTCCGCTGCGAGTTAAACTGCGATCGTATGTGCAATATGGCTACAAAAAATCATTAAGAGGCTTTCACACTATGTAACAACTGGCAAGCTTGAGGAGGAGCTTAATGACTTGCGCGTTGCGTGGTTAGGCATTCTTCACTACAACACGGTTGAATTAAATAACAATAACATTTATTAACTTTAAAGATTAAATGAGCAATTAAGAGGTAAGCTTTCAAAAACTACAACACATGGAACCAGGCACGCTACAATAATAACAGATCAATTCAGTTCAGTTTTGGAGTCGTTATGTTAAGCTGTAAGGTCGCTGCATACTTCCCTTCCAGTGTCAACGATACCTAGTTGGAAGATGAACTTTGCGACCAGAACGTGTAGATGGCTGGGTAGGCGTTGAAGCTGTTGGATCAGATTCCACAGTAGCAGGTGTTGAAGCTGTTGCATTAGGTTCCACAGTAGCAGGTGTTTCATTCTTGGTTTGAGGTAGTTGCAAGTCCTCAGTGTTAAGAAAGAAGGCAGGTTTGCATCTATCAATAGATACAGATACCCGTTTACCATTGATGTCAAGGAAAAACACTTTATCCTTCCTTTGTAAGACTTTGAAAGGGCCATCATAGGGTTGTTGAAGTGGACGACGTAACATGTCTCGGCGAAGAAAAACATGTGTTGCTTCCAACAGTCCTGGATGGATAAAAACTGGACGTTTGCTATGGTGTTTTGGTGGTTTAGGGTGAAGTGATTGTGCATGTGAGACTTAAGTTTCGAAACAAAATTCACAACATCATCGTCTGGCTTGGAAGAGTCAAACATCTCCCCTGGCAGCCGAATAGTGGTTCCAAAAACTAATTCAGCTGGGGTACACAGAATATCCTCTTTAAGAGAAGCTCGTAGACCTAGTAAGATGATAGGGAGTACTTCTGTCCAACGCTCAGTAGCATGGCATTTGATTGCACTTTTCAATGGGTGGTGCAATTCTTCGATCATCCCATTAGCTTGAGGGTGGTATCCAGTTGTACGACACTTCTGAACACCAAGTAGTTTGCTAAGAGCTTTGAAGAGCGAGGACTCAAACTGCCTGCCCCTGTCAGTTATGAGAATTGCAGGAGTTCCCCAAAGCGAGACACCCAAGAGGAAAAGAAGGCCTCAGCCACAGTCTCAGCAGTAATGTCTTTGAGAGGTTGGGCCTCTGGCCATTTCGAAAAACGGTCAATCATTGTCAGGCAATAGGTGTAGCCATTTGATGGAGGTAGAGGTCCAATGAGATCCAGATGAACATGATCAAAACGTTGGGAAGGTTCTTGAAATGATGAAAGAGGTGATCTAGTATGACGATGAATTTTGGATTTTTGGCAAGCTAAGCAGTGTCTTGCCCACTTAGCTACATCTGATGAGATTGATGGCCAAACAAAACGCTGCTTCATCAAATGCACTGATCGACGTATGCCAGGATGGGATAAATTATGCATAGCAGAGAAAACATCTTGGCGATGCTGTTTTGGGATGTAGGGTCTGGCTGTGCCCGTTGATAGATCACACATAATTTCAGTAGACGAATTGGGAAAAGTTACCTTTTTGAGTTCCAAGGAAGTTCCAGATGCTATTAGGGTGTGAAGCTCTTGATCAGTCTGTTGTGTCTCAGCAATACAGTCATAGTCAATTTGACTTGGGAAGGTGATTGCAGAAACACGAGAGAGAACATCAGCAGCAATATTGTCAGATCCTGGAATGTGTACAATATTTGTGGTGAACTGAGAGATGAAATCCAGCTGACGGATCTGCCGTGGAGAACACTTGTCACTTTTTTGCCTAAAAGCATAAGTGAAGGGCTTGTGGTCAGTAAACACTGTGAAATCTCTAGCTTCCAGCATATACCGAAAGTGTCGGATAGCCGAGTAGATAGCAAGGAGTTCACGGTCGTAGGCACTGTAAGACTTTTCAGATGAAGTAAGTTTTCTGGAAAAGAAAGCCAATGGCTGTAGCTCAGAGTCCACAACTTGGCGAAGTGCACCTCCTATGGCATAATCAGAGGCGTCCACATGAAGAGCAAGCGGGGCAGAAGGTGAAGGATGAGCAAGAAGTGCAGCATCAGCAAGAGCTTGTTTACACCTCTGAAATGCTGTAATTGCCTCAGAAGACCAGTTTAAAGGCTTTGAGTCCTTCTTACCTTTAGAACCTTTTAAAAATTCACTTAAAAGATACTGTTGTTCAGCTGCTTTGGGCAAGAAACGTCTATAAAAATTTAACAGTCCTAAAAATTTTCTCAGTTAGCCAACAGTCTCTGATTGTTTATAATCAAGAACTGCTTGAACTTTGTCAGGCAATGGCTTAATGCCATCAGGAGTGATAAGGTGGCCAAGGAAAATGAGTTCAGTCACACCAAATACACATTTAGAGATATTTAGTTTTAAACCATATGAGCTCAGTCTTTGGAATATAGTTCTTAAGTGAGAACGATGCTCCTCAGCATTTTCTGAGTAACACAAAATATCATCCAAGTAGACAAAACAAAAGGAAGTCCTCTTAGTACTTCATGCATGAATCGCATAAAGGTTTGTGGTGCATTCACAAGGCCAAAACACAAATGGGTATATTCGTAAAGACCCCATGGAGTTGTTACAGCTGTCTTAGGAATATCACACTCAGCTATAGGGATTTGGTGGAATGCCTTAAAAATGTCTATTTTGGAAAATATCTTCTTGCCATGTAGTGCATGAGCAAAGTCATTCAAATAAGGCATGGGGTAGCTGTCGAACTCAGTAACAGAATTCAGCTGCCTGTAATCCCCAACAGGTCTAACTGTAGAGTCAGATTTGGGCACAACATGAAGAGGAGAACTCCAGGGACTTTTGGAAGGTCTAATAATGCCTTGAGCAAGAAGAAATTCAAATTCTACCTTCACTGCATCATACAGTTTAGGGTGTAGCCTTCTAGGCCTGGCAGTGACTGGTGGGCCAGTAGTAATAATATGGTGGACTGTGCCATGTGATGCTGATTTGGAAATTAAAGAAGGGTTGCTGAGGTCTGGATATTCCGATAAGATGTTTTTAAAACTAATGTTTGCATCTACAGTGAGGATTGAGGGCTGTACAATATTTGAAAAAACACAAGAAGTGAAAAGAGAAGTTTCCACATCCACCAACCTTTTTTTCTTAAGGTCGATTATAAGGTTGAAGTGCTTTAGAAAATCAGCACCAATTATAGGAGATGATACATCAGCAATTATGAAAGTCCAGATAGAAGGTCGCCTTAGATCCAAGTTCAGTTCTTTACGGACCATACCATAGGCTGGAATTTTGGTATTATTAGCAGCAAATAAGGAGAAATTAGACTGAGGTGATTTATTCATAGTTGGAGAGGGTGGGATGACACAGATTTCACTTCCAGAGTCTATGAGGAATTTCTGGCCAGACTTGCGGTCTAATAAAAATAACCGGCTGGTATGTTTCGAGGGCTCTGCCATTCCAGCTATGACAGAGCTTACTCGTTTTTTTGCACAAACGCACAAGGTGAAACACACTTGCGGGCCTGCTCTTTATAACGGCGATGATAGTAGCAGATGCCACTTCCTCTATTGACACTCCTAGAGCGTGAATGTGATCTCCGGCGGTCAGAACTATATCGTTGGTGGCGAGAGAAATTGCGCTCTCTTGTCAGTTCAGCAACTTGTAGAGACAGCTCTTGGATCTGCCTGGCGAGAGAGTCCATGGTTGGCTGAACACTGCATGAAGATGACTGGGATGGTGGAGGAACAGTTGTGGCAGCACAGATAGTCGAGGACGCACCAACAACCTCAGAAACCTTATCGGCGATGATAGCCAGTTTATCCAAAGGCTCCGAGGATGCAGACAAAACAGTCTGGATATGTGGTGGCATTCTTTGAAGCCACAAACTTTGCAGAAAGTCATCCTGGAGTTGGCCATTAGACAGCTCTTTCATTTTTCGCAACAGGTGTGGCTGGGCTTCTCATCTCCTAGCTGAAGGTCAGTAAGCAGTTTCTTAATTTTTTGAGTATCCGAGTCGCTGAATTGGGTGATGAGCCGCTGTGAGAGAGTGTGATATTTGTCACTGTTCGGAGGGCTTAACACAATGTCCGACACGTAGGAGAGAGTTTCAGCATCCAGGTTCGCAACCAAAGCAGAATACTTAGTATCATCACTGGAGATACCACTGAATGTGAATGCATGGTCGCATTGCGCAATCCATAGACGAACGTTGGATTTCCAAAACGGCGGCAGCCGCAACGCAATACGAGCGACTTCAACGGTTTCACTAGTCATATTGTTGAATAAGCAGGAAGCGAAACGAATCTCCGAGCAGATGCTTCAAGTGGCCTTGAGGAGAAGGAGAAAAAAAAATCTTTCGCTACGTACTGATCATCCGTAGTAGAAGAATTTGTATTGCATTCGCCAGTAGAACAGAATAGCTTACGTGTTTTTAAGTCCAAAAGGGTCACCACTGCCACGTTGCGTGGTTAGGCATTCTTCACTACAACGCGGTTGAATTAAATAACAATAACATTTATTAACTTTAAAGATTAAATGAGCAATTAAGAGGTAAGCTTTCAACAACTACAACACATGGAACCAGGCACGCTACTATAATAACAGATCAATTCAGTTCAGTTTTGGAGTCGTTATGTTGAGCTGTAAGGTCGCTGCAGACTGTTTCTCAAGAATTTGGAACTAACAAAAGTGTTGCATCAGAGCTTGGATGATCTAAGAAGGGATAGATACAGCTGCAAGAAAGGTTGGCCAAGAAGAACAACAATCAATGATTGATATATTCTCGTACAGGCAAAAAGACACCGAAATCAGACAATAGGCAACATAACTCAGCAGCTATGTTCAGTTATTAGGTTCTGATTTATTGTGACCAGACACCTTCAAAAAGCTATTTAGTCGTCGGCCATTCTTAACGTTGTGTACCATCAACAGCAGCCAATCGGCTCCACTGTTTACCATGGAGTAATTAACGCAAAGACTAGGAGTGACTCAATGAGGGTGTGACCTCTTTACCAATGAGTTGTTTCTGTCTGACAAACAATTCTGGGAACTAATTAATATAGAGTGAGGTAGGTTGAATCCAAGCAATCAAGCTTCTGATGTATTTGTTTATATTTGAATTGATAGTTTAATACAGATGAGACCAAATATTTTCCACATAGACTTTAATATGACATTTTCCTACTTAAATTCCCAATGAAATGAAATTGTGTACTTAACAGACATGTTCTCAACTTTTGTGCTTGCATTTTATTTTTCACACTTACACAATAAACCCTTCATCAAATATGTATACTTCATAGATAAATTGACTTAAAATCAATCTTGGATCTTATATAAGTTAATATTTTAAGTTCTCATACAAGAAACATTTTAAGGAAACTGAATTTCATTATAATTTAAATATAAGAGATGTAGTTCCTACAAATGACAGATTTTTCAACAATATTCAAATTTTACATTTTCATGAACTCAATATGTGAATCATTATTCAATCCACACAAGAATGGTAAGTCATTCTACTTACTATACTATTACATAAGGTAATAGTATATGGGGGGGCTATGGGACATTATACACATCCATATAGTAAAATAAATTGGGCTATAGTAGAGATTTTTATTTTGCTGTAAGCTTACTATGGTGTTCCATAGAAACTTTTCCTCGGGTACTATTTAAAATAATTCCAATGGAGAACTCGAGGCATAAAAATTAATTGCTCGAAAGATATGGCAACAGTTATATTAACATTCATTTTAAATGAACTAGAGTGATATATTTTGAAATGAGCTACAAAAAGCTTTAATACTTATTCTAAATATTGAAAGCATATATATATTTTTAAAAATATAGCATTTTATTGCACCATAATTTTTTTTCAGTTAATGTATAACTTCAACTTAAAAAGTTTTAATCTTGCATCCAGCTAATAAAATACAGTGTAGCACGCATGAATATATTTATCATTCCCCCATTCTTTCTAAATTTAACAACTGAAAAATTTGTGATGCATTAAATATATGAACATTACATAATATGCTTATATATGTTTGCCTACAAACTGAGTACTTATCAATTTTCAAACAAAAATATTACTTCTTTAAAGGCAAAAATTATGAAAGAAAATATGTATATACTTCTGTAGTACATACCCTTTTTAGCAAGTGTAATTTGGGAGTTTTCTCTTTCTCTACATTTAGATAGAGAAGAATCTTGATCTCCATTAGTAGCTTTCCCTCTGCAATGAATAAGAATGGATGGATATTGCTTTAGGTAAAAAGTAGCCTCCTTGCTAGGAAAACGACTCGGAGAGCAAGATACATTTTTGAATTTTATAGACCATGAACTAGGTGAAATAAGATGCATTCGAGACAACATCTCTAAAAGAGGATAGAAAAAAATTGGTCAGTCACAATAAACTTAAAAATTTAGTTTCATACAAATTTACATAAAGATCACATACACACACAGTGAGAGATAAAAAAATTAGATACCCTTTACTTGAATGTAAGCCAGTCTGCCAGAGAAGTAACAGTGCAGAGCTGAGCATACACTGATAGGAAAAAATTCCCAACACCAAGAAAAAAAATTATTGCAAACTAATGAAATTTCAGCAATACATTTGCCAAGGCAACATATTTAATTGATTTAAGTTTCAACATCACAGGTTAATGTACGCTCCAGAAGAGCCATTTCAAATGAGAATTGAGAGTACATTAATAACAACTGTAACTGAAAGAGTTTAGAATACAAGCATGTAAACCTGTTTTAAAACTATTTTTCACAATGTCATAATTAGAAAAGATGTTTCAAACAAAATAATATGATTCAAAAGAAAAGGGGATTTTGACAGTATGGGCATCGACACAAATTATTCAACTATCATTCCTAAAAGGTCTTTCAACTTGTGAAATCTCAAAACATTTCAGCAAAAGACTTCACATATCACAGTTACAAAGAGTCTTAAATCAAATACTAGTGCAAAATTTATGAAAATGAAGAAAACACCAAAGTTATTCAATCACCATCAAGAAAAAAAAAGCCAAAAATGGAATAAAAATGTCATGCCATGGAACAAAGAGTGGAAGCAAATTATGTTTTCTGATGAAAAGAAATTTAATCTCCACGACCCTGATGACTCTACAAATATTATTCGTGTGACTTGAGAAAAAAGGTAAATAAATATAATACATAAAGAATATCTTCTACACAAAATAAGCACTCCATTTTATTACCCAAACACTGTCTTCAAGATATATATAAATATATATAAAATAAAGAGAAAGGTTGAACTAAATTTCTATTTATTAAAAAAAAATCCTATTTTATTATTATTATTTTAAAATGAATAATTAATTCATTTGGGAAAAAAATAGGTAGTTCTACGATATTAACTGTAACAATCAGATAGCAGAACTATTATCCCTATTTCCTAAAATACAATCATGTATCTGATGGAAATATAATATAAAGACAAAATATTCTTCACAAACTAAGAAAAAAAAAAAATATATAAAGCATTTTATGTTTAAAGCAGAGAAACCTAATTTCTCAGAGTAAATGCATGGATATAGTGGCATAGTTATTAATAGATACTAAATTTTGCATCTAATAGAAGACGGGTTTAACCAGGAATTCATTTCACTCAGAAAAAAATGTTTTTAGAACTATAACTAAACAGTTTATAAAAACTGAGATGAGAACAAATTAAGTATCAATCTAAAAGAAACATAAATAATGAATTGTGAGGTTCATTACAAAATACAGGTGCAATATGAAAATATTTATATAACTGTTTTAAAAAATTTATCAATAGTGTTAAAAAGTTACATAAAAAGAGAAAATGAAATTTATTTTTTGGTTCATGTCGAATCCTTAAAATTAGGTAGGAGACCTGTGTACCTAGGGCCAATTTTTTCAATGCACAAAAACAGAGCCACTTGCCTCTTTAAAAATGTGAAACTGATATGCATTCATCATTACACTAACTACCATCCAATAGGAGTTAATATAAGTACTTAAACACATATTTTCATTCAATATTATAATTTACAAAACTGGTTACAAAAGTGAGCTGCATACATTGTCGCTCTGAAGCACCAACAGATTGTGGTTTGGGCAATTTGAACACAATATTTCTGTTGTCAATTTCATAAGTTTCTTCTTTATCATAAAAAAAACTTATTTGAACGAGCAATATTCTTCAGAAATTTAACACTATAGTGTTCTTTAACATATATTATTTCTGCTTGATAAAAATGTTTTTTTGCCTTGTATTTTTGTTAAACAAAAATCCCCCCTTTTCAATAGTATTTCTTACATCAGCTACTGTAGAATTTGCATCATCAGTGGAATGAAAATTTTCAATATCTGATAATTCTTTCAATGAAGTTGCCTTAATTTCAAACTCAGTTTTTTTCACAAGTTTTCTTTTTCTTTGGCAATTTTAATAGCATGATATTTTTGATTTCTTTCTTTTCTGGAGTGTCAGTGAAGATTCTACCTCTCCCTTTTTTTTGGCCACCTCTGTTGGATTTACTTCGAGAATTATGCATCTGTTTTTATAATCATATAAAATTTTTTTTTATTAAATGAATTCTTATGTATGTGAAGACAAAATAATAATCTTGAATAATAACAATAATGGTAGCAAACACATTTTTTTATAAATCAAGCATATTGAAAGTTTCAGAAAATACACACTCTCATCTCATTTTAAATAACATCCAATTACAATAAAAAACTTGACCAAATCAAAATGGTTCAGATAATTAAGCCACTTTCCTCCTTATATTATAAAAACATTTTTTAATAAAATAATAACAAAGAATATTAATTGCAATTGTACCTAGGACCATGGTCCTAAGTATAAGACAACTATAAGGCCCTAGGTACACAAGACTAGGTAATTTCATACAAAATGTCTTCTGCAGAAAAACTCAGATGGAGAGGGGATTTATTTAAAATCTAATTTAGTACTTAAAGTTACTAACAAAATTATGTACTAGAATTCAAAGAAAAATATTTGACTTATCTTTGTACAACAATAAAAAGAGATGAACTGCACAATTTTACTTTATACCATGTAAAACTGTTTTTCATTTATAACTTGACACAGCTTTATTTTGCAAAATTTCAAAATGAATGCCAAAGTAGGAATTGGTGTTGTCACTCACCCAACTGATTTATAAAACTTAGAACTAAATATTATTCAAATAAAATGGGGTGGCCCTAGATACACAGGTCTCCCCTACATGGCTAAATAGTGATATATAGATATTTTTGGCTGAATTCAATTTGATCATATTTTTCATGAATGAAGATATATACCTACAACATTTAAAGTTCCTCAAAACATATATTGATTATAACAAACAATTTGAATATATCAACTATAGTAATGAAAAACATTTAAAGATTTGATTTTACAAAGAAACTGTATTTTTACACAATGTTTCTTTCTTTTATACATGTGAAGTTTTTGAAATAATTTTTACAAATCTGAAAGTTAAAAATATAATAACAAAATAAGAGCTAAAATAATTTATGAAATGAAAATATATGCATAGATAATTTTAGGTGTACAAGATAAACAAGATGCATAAGATTTTAGAAAAGGTATAATGTTATAAAAGAGCACAATTTGCATATAAATGAAGACTTACTGCTGGATTTGTTTGTGTATCCTTCCAAAAATGCACAATGAATAATTTTCATAATTTTTAATGTAATGTACTAAAATATAATTTTAATAAATAATTTGCTTAATGAATAATATATATTTCCTTGCCTTTATTTTAAACTGAATGTGAGCAACTGGATTAAAGAGAGCGGCCTCAACAACATTGATTTCAAAAACCAATATGACAATGTCACTTAGAGCAATGCATTATCAAAATTATGACATTCGTCACTAATGGATATTTCAGATCAAATTCAATTCAAAGATACCTGTGTAATGGAACATATAGTTTCAAAATACAAGAGGGGTGGAATGTATCAAAAAGCACACGATATGAATTTATACATTAAAAGTGTGTGTGTGAACAAAGTGGAATACTTCATGAAGACTTCCATACACCAGAATGATAATGTATTCCACTATTGTAATTAAAATGTATTAAAAAGCTGACCTTATATTGTGTTACCATAATACATACTTTAACCCGCGGTCACTTGCGACTGTTTTTGCTACCATCGTTACTCACGGGTGTAGAGAACACCCCAAACTTTTAACATGTGTATTTAATTATGAAAATAAAATTAAGTCATTATGATACATATTTATAAAGTACAAGATGTTTTTTCTATTATACAAATAAAATTATTAAATTTATTGCACACAAATGAGACTAACAATAATTAGAACTAAACATACAAAATTTTCATTTTAAAACACATAATTTTATATTTTTTCGTATACCAGTAAAACGTATATGCCAGTAGTAAAAATACTTTATAATTGATGAAATAATGATAATAGAAAATAGATAAATAATATTTTAATTATTTTTCTAACATTCAGAGCAGACTGCATACATATGCTCAACTTCTCACGGGAGTTCTCATCTCCCTCCCAAATAAACCTTTGAAGGTTATTACATTCCAATCGTTTGAGAAAGAGGGATTGCATCAGGCCTGAAGGTTCAATGACCTAAAATGGGCAACTACAGAAAAAAACCATGGTTTTGCACATTCTTTTTAGAATCATGGGAGGACTTTTTTGCTGCTGGGTGTACAGAACACCCCACGCGAGTGATCGCGGGTTAAAAAATGATGAGCAGTCTAGTAAATGCAAGTTCAATATATATACATCGATACAAAGAACAAATATTCGGTAAAATCCTAGGAGGACCCACTGGTGTTTTTGGCGCGAAAAATTTTCGCCAAAAACGCCAAATTGAAGGTTTTCAAAAGGCGTCAATGACGAAAAACTCTTGGGAAGCGTATATGTCAGCGGGGGGGAGAAGGGGATGAAATGGGCGTTTCGCAAAGATGAAATCGAATAAATACATTAAATTAATCATTATAAAAGATAAAAACGGAGAAAGCAATGAAATTCATTTTAAAAAAGCATTCTAAAACCAGTGTGTAGAACATGATTTACATTTTTAAAAAGGACGAAAGGGGCGTTTCGCAAAGATAAAATCGAAGAAATACATGAAATCAATCATTTTAAAAAATTTTAAAAAGGCACCTTACGCTTGCATTTCGTCATGTTCCGTTGGTGGATACACCCTTGCGATGGATGCAAAGGAATTCATGAAAATTGTCATCCACCAACTTGTGACTGTTAGATCGTCATTCACCACGAACACTTTCATGCTCTTGCCGAACCAATATCTCGTCAAATGCAAGATAATAGTTATAGCAAGTTTGCTTTCGCTAAACCAAGTGCCCTTTCTCACACTCCAAACGACGTCGTGGGGATTATCTTTCGACTGGCTGCGGCAACGCCATTCGTAGCCATCAACCGTTCCCTTTCGCTCTTGCAAACGCATTTCTTTTTTACACCTCAGACATTCATAACGAGAAGCAATTAAATTAGCTTTCATACACCATTCTCACGTCTCTTTCTTCCCCTTTGTGCCCAGGAGCACAAAGAAACCTGTCGTAGCCTCACTTTCAAGTAATTTCCTTTCACAAGCCATTCTTAACAAAAACCGTGGAACCTTCTCAAGCGAAGTCAAATGTCAAAAAAAGACGTTTTTTTTCGGAAAAGGCGAAAAAACGTTGCACTTTTTTTCAGGGTTGCCATTTTTCGTTGATTTGAAAATCCAAATTTTTGGATGAAATGGAAGGGTTACCATATTGTAACCTTTATCGCTCAAAATTTGGCGACAAAAGTGGGTCCTCCTAGGACTCAACCCAAATATTCATACAGGGTTTTTCTTGAATTAATGTCACTTGAAAAGGCAATATAATTTTTGAAATCACTTCTGAAAGTATTTAGGGAACCGGCACTCAAACACACTAAACACTATTGCTAATTATTTGCTCATAATCATTAGGCTGCAATAGCTCTTAAATATTCACAAAAAGAAGAAAATAAGAATATGCAATAGAAGAAAGATGAAACCAGTCATCAGGTGAAAATTTTCAAACAAAGCATACATTTCATAGATACATTTGAGACAAAGCAGCATATATTATTCTACTTGCTAATACAAAGTATTGAAGTATACTATCCTATCCAAGTCCACAAAAAGCTAAAAAGCAAAGTGGCATATACCCCAAATTTTTTTACACAAACTGCTATTCAGACAACTAAAGTGTCCCAGTAAATAACAAAATATTGGTAAGCTATTCAAAGTACAGGTCAGCTGAATGCCCACAAATGAGTTAAAAAACTAAAAAAGGCATGCAAATTTTATTTTTAAAGTATAATCAATCAACTAAAATAGATTATGCAGTACATATTAAAGTATTAAATCACTCTTTCACCATAGTGACAAAAGAAAATAATCAGCCTAATATCTCAAGTTTTTAATATGTAAAAGATACGCTGATATATAATAATAAATACTATAAATATTAATAATTCAAAATAATGTATTCAATATAGAACCATAATTTTTGTAAAGAAGTGTGCATTATATTCTGCAGATTTTGAAAAATTATTCAAATGACATGCAACTTTTACATGAATATTTGAAGGCAGTGGCGCAGACTACTTTCATGGGAAAGGTTATGTTCTTAAAAAAACATAGATGAAAGCATCAAGATTTAAACTTAGTGCAAAAAATTAAACATATGTTGGTCTATGGGAAGAGTTTGAGCCCCCAAACCCTGCCCTTGTGTATGTCAAAATGTTTTTGAAAGTAACTTCTCTTAGCAAAACAATTTGTTATCAAGAGTAAGATCTTTTCACAGAAAAGTCACACACACACATATATATGTATATATTCATGAAACCCTTTAGAATGCATGTATAACATATTATAATTAAATAATATCAAACTGATTTTAAAATACAATAATCTTCCAGCTGACAAGCAAAAAAAAAAAAAAAAAAAAAATTGAATAAAGTATAGCTCTCAAAATACATTTCTAGTTTCTACTTAACATGAAATAAAAAAAAATCTTGAGAACAATTTTAGTTTGAAGAATACTTTTTATGTATAATTAGCATAACTAAAAACATTTCGTAAAAAAAAAAATTGCACTACTTATGAGTAATGCAATATAACATTAACCAACAATGAGCGGGAATACGGCTGTTTTTTTCTCATTAATATTTCATATATGGAAAACATATATCATTTAATTAATTATCAATAGCATATATTAGCCGTTATTAATGAAACCTAATCTGTTACTCTCACTTTCAACTAATCTTTACTTCACTAAAATTTCTGTGAGACACAAAAAAGCTTTTACAATGTGAAATATTTCTGAAAATAACTTAAATTAGATCAGCACACAAATCCGATAATAATTCTTACCAAGGCATACAGAAAAAATTAAATGTAATGAAAAAAGTTTTAACTTCCAAAAAATAAATAATCAAAGGAAGTCGTGTGTGTTAGAGAGCGATCTCTCGAGGAGAAGAGAGAGCAAAAGGATGGCATTCTACAGGGTTGCAGAGCCAAGACATATCGCCAATACGAACGCTTGCTTCGAATACGATGCCAAACATTTCATTTTCTCTATGAATGTGGTTATCCGATTTTTATCGAAACAATATTGGAAAAATAAATATATACATATATAACAATCTTTCGAAATTGGGAATTTAAATACAGGCTACAAATTTATTAAAAATAAAATTAAATAACAAATCGGTCAACACTGTTTTTTTTAAAAAAAAAATAAATAAATTGTGGAAGAGCAATTGTAAGCAATACGATTTAACACGATTACGAGCAGAAAGCGCTTAAATTCTTGTTTAATTGGTAAATTTTGTGCATCCTGCAAAACCTGATGTTCAATTGTCAAATTTAAATGCATTACTAATGATTATTTTTTGAAGCTCCGTGATTTTAACCGAAAAGATATTGGATTAATTAAAATAATACGATTACTTAAGAATTCAAGATTGGTGGAATCCACAAAGAAGACTTTTCTGATCAATCTGAAATTCTAGGGGCTTCTTTTTTTATGTAACTACTGTAGAACTTTATATTTATATACATATATATTAAATTCCAATCCAATTGCTACGATGGTACACTAAATGTAAAATGACATAGAAATTCCAAATGAAAGCAGCTCCACCAAATAGATTATTAGAGGTGCTACAAGTAAGTACTACAAATCAAATAAAAAGGGAATTAGTCTATCTTTCAAAAATGTATTTAGTATAAATCGCAAGGGTAAATAATTTGATAGAGATTAAAAAGTGTTTATATGCAAGAGTAATTTAAAATGCTTGTTTTCTTAAAAAACTTTGTGTTCTATAAAATGCAGTGTTTAATTATAAAATTAGATACAGGGACGTCTTACGGCATGGGTCAATTGGGCCCAGGGCCTTGTTGGGTTCGCCTCGTTCTCGATTCAACATTAATAAGGTCCGATTTGAATGGATTTCAACGGTCAAATGTTATTTCTGGTTGTATTCTTCAAAAACCTGGAAATTTCGGATGACATGTCAACTGGCTACATGTGATGACCGTCGTCATTAGGCTTGGACCTATCACCATACACCATCATTACTCATTCAGTCAAAAGGCGGCATTCAGTCCAGCCGGTTTGTGTGATTGTTAAGTCATGCACATTTATTTGTTTCGGATTATTGTTTATACGAGTTTTTACAACGTATGCTATGTTATATCTACTTTGAGAATCATAGGTGGGGCCTACAATTTGTGTAGGGCCCAGGGCCTCCAGACGTCTTACGACATCCCTGATTAAATACATTGCTAATGAATATGTATTAATAGATTTTCATTAAATTGATGTCTTGTTTCGCTCATTCTGCTGGTCATCAAATTAAAGTTTCATCGTTATATAAAAGTAAATACTTTTGTTGGCAATTCAATATATATATACCTATATACAGTGGTGCAAAGAAGAATATTAGGGGGCCTCCTGCAAAGTCAGGTTTTAAGGCCCAAGCCCTTATAAAGGATTGCAAAATCAAAATCTTTGGGCCTCCAAGAATTCTGCCCCCTCCCGCGATACGGAGGTCTACGATACGCTACTGTATGTATATATATGAAACAAATCACCGAGGAGATCTGCATTTTTGGTTGAATGGGATGATGTAGTAGTCGTGGCAATTCGGAAGTTTTTTATATATACAATCATTGTTTATTCCATGTTATCGACAAGAGAGTTTTCTGACCATACGCTTCGTTCAATTTCAGAGAGATAATTCATCAATGTCAGGTCTAAATACTTCAGGGTGAACAGGAAAAACGAAATATAATCACGTGTTCAAGTGAAGGAAATAATTAGTTATTTAAAGAAATGACATCATTGCTTAGGGAATATTTGTGAAACCGTTAATTGCTTTACGTGAAAGTGATCATGATATTCTATTACTTGAGATCGCCAATAAAACTATCAAAAAATTTAAAGGTCTGATCTTTTTAACGAGGAGAGAATCCCTACCTAATCTATAAAAAATTTTTAATCTCTTTGGAATACATACTACTGACCACACAAAATACAATACCCTGAAGGAAGTATACAAACCATGTGAAATTCACATCATGCTTTGAGGTGATGAAATATGCAAATCATTTGCATTATAACGAAGACTTACATCACGGGCGGCCGTATTGTCACCTGCAAGCACTACATATGAGATAATATGAAGTACGGCAAATGTTTTTCCCATGTGATTTTTTTTTTGCATAAGCTGTCTACCTATGCCTCGTGGAAAACATCGAGCTTCTTTTGACTAAGTTTCTAAATTTGACTGGAAAGAATAATAGTCTATAGCAGTGGTCTCCAACCCTCGGTCCGTGGATCAAATACTACTGGTCCACAAAAGAGACATTAAAATATTTCCATTTTATACATTGCGGCATATTTTCTTTTCTTTGGGTTTGGGCTACTTTTTATGAAAATCGCATTATATATTCCTTGTTAAATCTTTTTATATTCATTTTTGGTGTAGTTATATTTTATTCTGAAAGCCCGTTTAAATACAATTAAAATAAAATTATTAAAACAACACAATCTAAAATATAAACAATCAACGTCCTCCCCCTCAGCGGGACGCGGTAAAACTGTCCAACGTTGACCGGTCCGCGGTGATAAAAAGGTTGGGGAACACTGATCTATAGGAATTATGGATTATCCTTCATAGAAATCGGTCAATGTGTGACGGATGTGTACAGCACTTTATCACTAATACTCTTGGACGTCTTTGGGGATTGTAAATTCACGTATATTTCCAACCAACTCTAAAAGAAGAAACTGGGATATGCAAATTAGTCAGGGATAGTCAAATTATTTAAGGAGAATGTTGTAAGTTAGCAGTAGAGGCTATTACGCCAAGAGAT
>BMAU01001211.1:0-60000 GCA_019973935.1 Trichonephila clavipes
AACTTCGAATGATTTTTACAGAAAACTCAACAGCCGTCTCATCTTGATGCATGCATTTCAACATTTTTAGGAAGAGCGAAGTACTTGAAAAGAAAATCCTTCTCTCACCCATATAAAAATAAGAAAAACAAATTCGAAAGAAAACTAAAAATATAAAAAGATGATTTTTTATAAAAAAAATATGATAAAGATCACCTAAGGGTTTTATCCCCGCACATCACATACAATGCAATCTCGAGAAGAATCAAAGGAAGAGTTCCCTTAGAGCAGAATATACCTGTATTTTACATAAAAATATACTTTCACTTTTTCGAAAGCAATGAAAGAATTAAAAAAATCATCCCATCGAGCGCTGAGGAGAAAAAAACTTTAAGGATGGTTACTATTACGCACTTTGCTGCTTCCCTTCTTTTCTACTATTCACTTGGGTTTCGCAACAGCTATTTGGAGTTTTCTTCTTCAAATTTTTTCTTTCAATCGCTCTTGAGCTTTTTCTTTTCTTTTTTTTTTATTTTACTTTCCCTGTCGCTGTTTCCCTACCTAATATACTCCCCCACCCTCATACTCTTTTCCATTTTAGATTTGTGGCTTTCGCAGTTTCGTCTAAGGTCATCTATAGGAAAGGAAAGAGTAAAAATGTGCTCATATTACTTAGGTTTTTCAGCCCGTTTCCTAACTTTTCTCTTCCTTTTGGGTGAAAAATGAAAAAAGGGTGTTTTTGGAGAGGGAAAAACTTCGAGAGACATGTACCTGAAAATATGTATTTATGTCTTCTTGGTATATGTGGACTGTATTCCGATATTTGGAATACATTTTGCCCCTCTATTTTTATTAACTAAACAGTCTGAGTTGGTTCTTTAGAATAAAAGTAAACTTATTTATAACAGGGACAAAGGTTATATCTTAATTAAATAGATAAATGCAAAAAGCACTGAAAAATATTTTGAATGATGAGATTCTTTTACCAATTTCAAAGGCTAAAATGGCTCACAGTACTTTGACGTAGCAGCATTGTACATTATGATATCGAACAAATTGTGAAAAATGAAATTGCTACTCGTTGTAGAATGCGTGCAGAATTTTATATATGTAAATTTTCATTGAAATTCTATAATTAAAGAAATTATGTATCAATTATAAAAACAAATGATAATAAAAACTTAAAATAAAATTTTAAAGAAAAAAATTATACTCATGTATATATATTTACCTTTTACATCGACTTTAAATCTATACTGTAAATACTAGTAGACTATAATTGTATCGTTATATTTTAATAATATAGTGATTTTATTTGTAATATTTACATTTCTCCTAATATTATTCTTTCCTTTCCCCTTGGAACTTCGTACAGACAAACTACAGGTGAAGGTTGGCTAGCTCTAAAACTTGTTTAAACCTGCAATCTTGGTTCCTAAGGCCAGGAGTTTGTTATTGTGCTATTGTGCCTAATATTTCCTATCTTGAATAGTTATACTTAGGTTCTATAGCTATCTGTATATATATATTATTGTGGGCAAAAGGGAAAATAACTGTTAAATAATAGTGAATGAGTGACCTTTATGACATATTTGGAGATGATATGGTCGTTAAAGTTGAACAAAAATGGACGCACCTAAAAAGCTTTAAGTTGATTATTTTAACAGAAAGACTTAGATGTTTCTTCTTTGTCTACTTAAGTAATTTGCACTAAAGAAGCAATGGAGTCAAACATGTGACAGTGCCTCGGCGTTTTATTATCAATATTGTGACTATTGTGTGCGTTCATTAGCAATATTGTGTCATTATGGAGGTATCTTCAAAGGAAGGCACCGGCTCACGAGAGGCTGTCTTACCATATATGATGATGATGATGGTGGCTGTGACTACGAACTTGCATTGGTATTTGAACTTTGAATTTGTACTATAGCGAATTCTTACATTTTAATTATTTCCTTTTTAAAGAAATTATATTGTTATTAATAAAGGGCTAAAAAACCGTAATTTTCTCCAAATGAGCATTTGTAATTGCATAGATCTTTCCTTCATTTTAACTAATCAGTTAATAATAAAAAAATGTATAAAATATTTGCCCTTTGCAGTGCTTATGCTTGATTAAAAAAATATGTTTATTAAATCCGAGACAAATAAATATTAGCTTTCTGAAATATTTTACACTGGAGAGAAAATTTAAAAAAAATATTTCAAACAAAAATAAATCATATTTTCCTTCTGTGTCATTTGTTGGCAATTTTTTTCATTCCAAAATTATAGAACCATGCTCATAATTTCTTGTACCTGTAGTTTAAAAAGAAAGAAAAAAACCTTGATCTTTTCTTATAAATATTTTTAAGTCACTGATCAAATATTGGAAATGTATCTGGTGATGCTGTATAAATGATAAAATGTTTGATAAAAATTGTTTGAAACATAGGAATGAAAATAGCTGATCTAGGGCGTCATGTATCTCCAATTTTATAAAAAAAAAAAAAACTTTATTTTCAGTAATTTGTATACCTGAAATCTCAAAAAATGATGATTCACCCTACATTGTGTGAGCGATTCTTTTTAAAAACGCTTTCAAATCAGAGATGACGATCCTCTGGCATTTTGTGACACTAAGTACAACTTTGTGATATTAAATTACAATTTTACAAGGTTCAAGATTACAATTTCCATAATATTCAAGGTTTTCAATTTTACTTCATTATTGTTTTAATCAACGTATGTTACCTATTTATTGACCTAAAAAGTTTAATAATAAGTCCTTTATTTTAAAGTTCTTGTTTTCAGATTTATTATGTTTCATTGTTTATACATTTTAACTCTTTTTTGCATTTTATTATTTGATTTTCTTTTGATAAATCCAATCTATTGTTTGCATTTTTACCATTCCGCTACATTTTATTACTTACATATCTATCGTTCCACTATATTTTATTATTTATATTTCACATTTATTAGGTTTTTTATTGTTTACATTTTTTGATGTTCTTATTATTAATCATTTCAATTTTCTAATCCGATTAAATTGCTTCTTTATATTTATCTTATGCATTGTTTCATTTCATTTCCCAATTTATATTTTCATTTGTGTTTCGTTTGATTTAATTATTTACATAACACCTTTTTTTTTTTGCTTTTATCCTATAGCTCCAATTCATTATTTTATTTTATTATTTATAAGTTTTATCCTTTTACCAAATCTATTGTTATACATCCGACAGTGTAAACATTAATGTCTCTCTAAGGGATTAGAATACACAAGTGCATGTATTGCAATTTTATCCTAAACCTTTGAAACTCATAAAGAGTGAAAATTGTAAAATTAATGTATACAGCAAACTTTTTCTGTCATGTATTGCTGTAGATATATTAAGTAAAATTTCTGAAATATAATGACATCAAATTTTGGCTAAGAGTTTGTGTTTCCTTTTCAAATTACTCATAATTCAATATCAACTTTTATTAAAAAAAGAGTCCTTTATTCCAAAATAAAGTAAGTACTAGTAAACAAAACCAGATATGTGTTTTGAAGCAACATTTTTGTTGCCTTTGAATTATTTTATTAAAAAGAAAATAAATTTAGTACTTTTTTTTAAAAATAATACGTTTCCTTAAAAGTTAAACAGAGATAACTCTCTCAAACAAAATGATTGAAGAATCAAATCAATTATGCACAAGAGAACTACATATTTAGTATTCAACCCTTTATCTAGCGCATTATGTTTTACTGTAATTTTTTTCGTGCGATAATTTTTTTTGAGTCACTGCATTGAAAATTAAGGGATATACATAAATAAAGTACTCAACTTCGGGAAATTTAATCGTTAGAGCTAATTAATTAAATTGGTACTTTAAAGTACAGTCAATAGACAAAGTTCTAAAATATTCTCATGATACAGAAATACCGAATGGCTTTTATAAAGGAGTTTTAATTCTTCCAAAAATGCTAAATTACCAGAAAACACTGGTATTTTACACCACGAAATATTTATTTTTGAAAATTATAAAACTTTTAAAATTCATTTACTGTTTAACACATAAAAGCAGTTTTTACACTTAAAATTATTTTGATGATATTCAAAGAATCAGTTTTTTCATTAATACACAAAACTTCATTACACGGTGTGCATTTTGAATAAGGTTTCAATTGAATATTTTTAAAAGCACTACATCCGGCGTTACGAACTACTGCATTTTCTCAACATGAACTACTGCACCTTGAATCTAGTTCAGTCTCTTGATCGAAATCTTAAGAATTTAACGAAAATTCTAGCAGATAATTTGCTGGGACGTCTTCATGTGAAAAATCATCGGTTAGTGCATCACTACTTTCAGATGGTAGGTTTTGTAATAAATTCAAAGCCTCTTGAAGACTGAACTTATTTTTTCTAGATACTCAAAGAAAAAAATAATAGTAATAATAATAACACCTTAAAAATGCCCTACGATTGTTAAATCTCAGTTACAAATAAGGAAATTAAAATGTTGCTAATTTTTGAATAAATCATAGATGTTTCATTTAATTGTGTGGTAGAAAAACAACTCAGATTCAAAGTTTAAAATTTTTTGAATAAAAAGAAATGAAAAACAAAATTAAATAAGTTAAGCTAAGCGCATAACTCTGTTGCACTATAATAATGACGCTACAACATAACAAAAAACAACAATATATTACACGGACGGGAAAAAACTTAAGTTCTTGCTCTAGCACCCAATGTGCTGCCGGTACTTATAAGTACCACAAAGTTAATCAACTGTAAAATTAATTAGCTACCTATCAGGGAAGGTTGTCAATTCTATTCATAGTATTGATAATTCATCCTGTGGCATGTCTAGGTGTTGTTCAGTGGGAGTTTCATCACATGGTCTGTACAAATGGATTCACCACACGCAAAACAAATTGTTTATCTTACCGGACTGATATGGAACTGCCGATAACGTGCACCGGATGCCCTTTGCCAGTACATGATTCCATCTAGTCACCCCAAACCATGAAGTCTGAGATGAAACTGGTATGACGCTCAGTGATATAGGTTGGCAAGTGACATTCACCTAGAAGCCACCACACATGCACACGACCAGCATTCCTCAATAAAAAATCAAGTTTCACCTGAAAACTATACACGTTTCTATTTGTTGGTCTACTGGTTATAACACTGACATAAAGCTTTGACTTTGCAGAGAGCAAAAAGGAACTCAAGTGGTGGGCTACCCTGTGCGCAACTGTCAACCATGCAACCTATTCCGAATGGTTTGGATGCTGTCAAACGCATCCTTTGATGAAGGCAGGCCATTTTTACCCAGGAGAATGTCGCAAAGAACAAGACAGTTCCTTAAAAGTGATGAGAATTAATTGTCGAAACTCCAATCTTTGAGATACAGGATTCAGCAGCAATATTCGCTGAATAAATCTCAGAAGGTCTTACCACCTTCAAAAGCACTCAGACACAATTATTAGTGCCTAAAATACACGTATATAACAGATTATTCACAAGCAATCGCACGTTCAACAGCCGAAGTAATCACTATTCGCTTCAACAATCAGAGCAATACTAACTGATCACTAGTCAAAACCAGACTAACTGACGGCGAGCATCCTCTACTTATATCCCTCGCGGATAATTCGAGAAAGACCTGTTGCGTCATAGATCTTGAAATTAGGGTATTTCTCAACTAATTTCTAGAATAATCCAGAGTTACCCGACATCGCCAAAAATGGTCGCTAACATGATCGCTTAGTCGCAAAAATGGTCACCAGAGTGACCAAATTGGTGAGCGAAAAATGACACCAACTATCATCAAGATTTCGCCAAGTTCCCATTGAATCATCATTATAATGTAAGGGACGACGTTGCTTGTGAATATTACGATTTAACGTAACTTAAATCTAATTTAGAGTCAGATAAAGGCATTGCACATCCAAATACAAATTATTTACACTATTTTACACAAAATTCGTAACAGTATAATAGGTACTTTTTAAAAATACTTTAAAATAATTTTATAGATGCATACAATTGTCGTTTTATTACATAGTTTCAAATTTAAATGTGTTAGGAAAACATTTCTCTTCGTGTAGTTTGGGAGTTTTTCCCTACCCTCTTGATAATTCGAACTCTTGACAATTTGAAGTTTTTGATTTTTGTCTTCAACTCCAAATTATCGAGAGTTGACTGTATATATATATATATATATATATATATATATATATATATATATATATATATATATATATATATATATATGAAAGACGTGAATTGTGTGTTAAGACGTGGTGAGTGATAATGACTACTGTAACGAAAGGACAAGACTTGGACAGTGGATGAGATTACTTAAATATTAGATGTATTTTCTATGTGATGGTTAATGTTGCATATTCAATGTTATCAACGAGACAGTCCTTTGTGAAATTAAATCAAGTTTATTAAACATGGTGAAACACACAAACATGCACATCTTAAACAACAAACGACAATACAGAATAAAAAAACTAAGACACTAAGTGATTCAGCCAGCTACATCATTAAGGACAAAGAAAGAAAAGAAAGAATTTCCATATACCTCAGTTTCTAGGTTTATGTAGGAAGTTCAAATCAAATGATATGGGTGGGTGGGTGGATCTGATTCAAAAAGTTGCCGTTAGGCGGGTAGCTAGTTAAAATAATTAAACAGTTCTGAAGGATTTGACCAGAAAATTTATAAAGTTATTTTAAAAGGATACTACAGGGAATTATTATATATATATATATATATATATATATATATATATATATATATATATATATATATATATTTACAATGGCTTAAAAATTTTATTGTAAATACTTTAAGAAGTCAATTGTTAAACTTAATTCTATACAGTAATTTTATTATTTTTCTAGTAGTGCATGTTTCTGAAAGTATAAATTACACAGGTAATATAAAATCATAAAGTTATAGAATATGTTTGAGAAAAAAAAAGTTTAAATGATAGAAGCTACACAACTCCCAAAGTATCAACGCAGAATCCATTATTTATAACTTACCATCAAAATTGAGACGTGCGAATATATCCTCTATGTATTTTGATTTAAAGTTTTGTCTTTGTTCAATATGTTTACAGTGATGTATCTGCTCAAAACGGGTCTTAGTAAAACATTGTACATACATAGGAAAGAAGATCGTGACCAAACACTTAGATGTGAGTAAACATCTTAGAAGAGTGTGGTTCCAAAAGGGAAGGATATAAAGTAATTTTTTGAACTTGAACATTTTATTTGAAATGTCTGTTTCTTTTATATTAAAAAAACGTACTTACACTGAACGAAAAACAAATCATAAATATTAATATTAGAATGGCTTATACGTAAAAAAAAAAATTTGGTTTTTGATCTTCAATTCAACTCGTTAATTTGTTTTATATTAAATTCGATTTCTTTCTTTAATTTGGCGAATTAAAGAAGTTATTTTCAAATTTGCGAGTGAAATTTATGTAACACAAAACAGAAATGTCAGTTATATTTTAGAGCAATAAATGATGCTATAAAAATTTCGCTATACTTAGAGTTTTGAAGATCAATTGACAACTTAAAATTATTGCAGTTGAAGTCAATGTCAGCAATATTCATTGAATTCAGCAATATTCTGCTATTTTCTGATTTTATCTCATTCATCTATTATATACTAACTTGCTATAAATATTTATTGCAATTTAAAACAATATGTAGGAATGTAGCGAGACAGTAAAGGTCAAGACAGAGACACAATAGACAATAATACTATAACAAACTCTCAGAATAATAACTAAAATTATAAGGTTAATCATTGTCTTAAGGAGCTAAATATCCACTTTATTTGCTTATATTACTGGACTGATATATAAAAGAGAAAAGAAGAGAGAGAGAAAAAAATGCAGTTTAAATTTTCTCGGAATACAAAAATAATTTCCAAAAATAGGTGACCTTATAAAACTAAAGCATAAAATAGTTAACGGTTGAAAAAAAAATTTAAAAAGCTAAAATTAATTTCAAAAATGAAATTGGTAGCGGCAAAAATGGTATACCAACTTGCTATCAAGAAGCTGTAAAAATGATGATTACCACATAAACAGGGTGTTCCCGAATTCATGGTACAAATTTAAAGGTTGATACAGGACATTGTAACAATCATTTATTGTATAGGAATGTATGGCCACAAGTGGAACAGTAAAACTTTCATTGCAGTTCTGAGTTTTCCCGTCAAGACATTTTCTCAGGAAATTTTTATCGCTAAGATCCCTATTTTTTGGTAGAATTAATAACTGAATTTGAAAGATCCATTGATTTTTCTTTCAACGTATCTCCAACAAATTCTTCTATCTGAAAATCTCTTCGATTTTGGCCTCACTGATCTTGTTTTTGACATTAATTTAATAAAAAAATAGCTATAATTATATAAAAGTACTAATAAAAAAGATATAAAAATCTCTAATTATGAACGCAACTGGTAAAAAGATAGCAACTCGTTTAAATCAAAACAAACATTTCAATCAGTTATTGAAAACTAAATATAACTATTAAAACATTTATAAAGTGAGATAAAGTTTACTGAACATGAAAATAATTCATTAAAATGTAATAAATGCATAAAAATTGTATTTTGCGTGTGAAAATCAAGCCAAAACTCACTTTTCTGGTTTCGATTTGGGCTTGCCACTAACAAAAACAGCTGTAACTTTTTTCTAATTGACTCAGAGTTCAAAATAAGATATTTTTAGAAAGCTTATTAAATAGGCCACTAAAATACACAAAAAACTGAATTTCGATTTATTTTTTATGAAAATAAGGATTTTAAACCAGTCAGATATTTTAACAGAATTGCGATCATTAGAAACAATTTTCTTCGGCGTTTAACTGTAAAAATGGATTAAATTTGCTAATGAGCAAAAGTAATGGACTAAGTAGTAGATATATGCAATGTGGTATGATGAGTCTACATTTAGCTTGTTCCAGACCGATGGGCACATCAGGGTAAGAAGGGAATTACATGAAACGATGAACCCTTCATATTCAGTGCCCAATGAGCAGGCAAATGGAACCAGTAATATGATCTAGGGTTGCTTCAATGGGTTTGGTCTGAGATCAACAACATAAAATGCGACAGTAAAATGAAGTCACTGGATTATTTAAACGTGCTTAATGGACCAGGTTATCTCATCAATAGGGTTTTCCCCGTTGGAACTCAGATTCCAAGACGATTCCAATTCAAAATCAAAACCATATAAAAAAGATTTAATAATATTTTGAAACACTATTAACTTATTTTGCTTAAACAAACTCAATCAGTATCAATTTTATGTATACATAGCATATATAATACAGCGCCCACAATAGCATAATTAATATAAGAAAGTGTAAAAGTCTTATAAGAGTACTGAAAATTCAAGTTTCAATTCATAGAAAACCCATAACTGTCCTCCCTCCCAATGCCTGAATAACTTAGAGAATTATGTACTTATAGAATAATTCGAACCCTGCATTAACGTAGTAAAAGTCGATATGATACAGAAATTAAAAATAATCCGAAGAACAAGTAATCCACTTTCTATTTTTAAACGATTAGCTCAAAGCATGAAAATAAGATTAACTCAAGCACGTAATTATAAACAATCAACTGATATTTATTTGTAATTCACAAAAGCAAAAATGTTTAGGCTCCTCGGTGTTTCTTTTGCGTAGACGCTGGAAATACTTCTCTATTGGCACTAAAGGACTGGATCCAACTTTAGCTGAAATCTTTTTAATGACTTTACTATATGATTTTCTCTGATACGCCGAGCTATAACGTCAAGGCAAAAATTTACTATTTGTTTGACAGTATAAAGGCTATCTCACTCTGACAGCATAATGGCAAACTATCTCTAGTTGTCTTTCGCACCTCTTTACACACAACTTCTCATCAACATAAGTTTTCTCTGTAAAAAGGTGGCAGAGTCACACTTTCATTCAAACCTTTTTTTTTTTAATTTCTCATGGCAGATTATGAATAGTTACAACATAAAACGGCTTAAAGAAAAAAGAATACAACAAAAAAACTGAGAGTTCATTAATCCTAAATATCTCTAGCCTGCCAGTAACGCTCGGAGAGAAAATTCTTGCACAGAGTAGGACAGATGTGTGAAGTTCATGAACTCTCCTGAGATGCACAGAGTGCATATCGGAGATGGAACAGCTTTGAGTCTATACAGTAGGTTTCAGAGCAGTCATGTCCGGTGGCTATGCGGAATTTTGCAACCAATCTACGCCTTGAAACATTACGCAAATTCAAGATAGCATTCTTCCAAGACTTATGGGAACAAAGGTTATAGAGGTCTTCCTGAGCACGGGCTTCTATAGATCGTTTAATAAGATTGTTAATAGAATAGAAGGACATAGGACGCGAGAAATTTTTTGCATAATAAAAAACCCCGTTTTCAGCCAGAATGTCGGCTTTCTCGTTACTTTGAACTCCACAGTGGGCGGGAACCCATAGCAGGACTATAGTTTTCTCAAGTGATGTCAGATTTCTAAGATGATGATGACAATCCAATATGTCCTGTGTTATGGAATTATTATTAGAAATGATAGCCAACAGAGCAGCTCTAGAGCACTAAGAATAACAGCTCATGTTAATTTTTCTAAGTGCCATTGCTGCTGGGATAGAACTGTGCGAATTGCAACAATTTCACCTCAAACGCAGAACCTCAGCCCACAGGGACGTAGAAAGAAAAAAATTGGGGAAAACTCTGGCACCTGCATTAGGGTTATTAGACAAGACGGATCCATTGGTAAAAATTCCAAGCTGTTCCCGTTGCAGGGTGAAGAATATTTAATATTTCCTGAGCGAGTGTTCCCAAAATAGAAGGGTTTGTATTATTTTTAGTTACCATTTCACACAGGTCAATATTAATCCAGAAATGCAAATACCCCAGATTACTTCATGAGGGAAACCTCGCGACATTCTGAAGCTTTTGAATGTTGTAAAATAAGATCTCGTTATTCTTTAAAATTACCAAACATGCATTGCATTGCTTTTTAAGCAGGTAGAAATTAAATTTTCTGCTATCATTTAGTTTATTATTTTGAATTTTATGAGAAGTTATGCTGAAGAAAGAAACATGTTCATGTACTTTTTTCCTAAAAGCAAAAGGAAAACAATAACGCTTCCTGAAAGACAAAACCTGGATAAAAAAATGAAATATTTCAGTAATTTAAAAGCAAATAAATTGTGTGTGTGCGATTACTATCACATCTACTGCCATACCTAAAAAAATGCAAAAATCGGTATTAAAACAACTTAAAAGCGAAGATTGGAGTATTTCTGAAGCTCTTTTTTCTTCTTGTAATGATAACAAATTAGTTGACTTTAAAGTATTTACAAAATTAAACAGAGTGATTACTTTATTTTAATGAAAATAAGGTAACATAAAATGGCAATCGCTAATTGCTACTCTGATTACTTTTAAAGGCATTTTAAGTCTTGAAACAGTATGAATTTTAACAGAATAAATGTTTAAGTAAGGTAAGGAATGGATAAATTTAAATAAAATAACAGCATATATAATAGGGGGGAAAGAATTCATTTTAATTCTTATTTGATCTTTCTTTTTTCTCAGAAATAAGTTTCTTACCTTCCATGTTAACTTCGAAATACCAGATTTTTATTTTTTCTTTTCTAAATGATTCAGAATCGTTTTCGTTTTATATATATATATATATATATATATATATATATATATATATATATATATATATATATATATATATATATATATTTCATCTAAATAAAACTCATTTTATACTTTGTTTTGCATAAAGTTAATTAAAGATATCTTATTTTAAGCTTTTTAACCAACATTTTGATCAAATTCCCTTTTAGAATTACTTTCTAGTTTCAATGCTAAGAAAATATTTATGCACTGTTATAATAAACAATTTTATAAAACCACTTAAGCAAATTTTCCACCCAAACGATTGTAGTTAACAATTTAAATTTATATTCAGTTAAAAATCTATTTGATTAAGAAAAGTATTTTTCAATCAACGTTATTTGGATATAAAAATGTAAATCTAGATTGTTCGTCTAGATAGTTCAGGGTAAACTTTAAAATAAATCATGTATAAAATGGGGATACATAAATTCGTTACTTGAAGGAGCGTGTAGATACAAGATTTTCAAGTGATATGTTTTGTTAAAAGTCGAAAAATTCTGACAAATGGACCTTAGGCAGCAGTGAAAAAATGTGTAGTAAAAACGAAACAGAAAAATATGTGAGATTCTTTAAAAAATGAGTTCCAACTGCGCTACCAAACATTTTGATAGATGGTAGGAATGTGTTTTGGTCAACAAAAAGCATTTTAGAAGTTGAACTTAAAGTGGTAAATATTAGCATGATTCAAAATTCAATTGAAGACTTTTTTTTATTTCCCATCGTCGAAGGGAAGTTTTCGGAAATTACACTGATATCTGAGTTGCTATTCATTTATTTTAATATTTGTAGTCCATTTTTATATAACTCAAGCCTTACAAATAAAAATGTAGACATTAAAAAAACGTACGATTTTTAATATCTCTAAAAACTTTAGAAGAGTATTTCATAATACCAAAGCTGTTTCACTATTAATTTTCAAAATCTATTCTTGTATCGTGTGATAAATGTATATTAATTAAAACTTCATGTTCAAAATCTATCATTTTATTGAATTGATAAGTTACTTAAACAAATATTTTAAAATAAAATCGCATATTTTATGTATGTTATACATTTCTATATATTACTTTAAAAATAAAAGTATTTAGTATAGTACCTTTTAATGAATGCATAGGTTATAACGACTCTGATGTTGATTGAAAAATTTCCTCAATTAAAAATGCTATAAATCCAAAATGAAGTTATTTAGTTTCGTAAAAAAGATGTCATGATAGGTTAAACAATCCCTTTTTTAATATTAAAGAGCATTTTAATACGCACCATACTTGTCCTACAGAATACCTTTTAGATGCTTAATTAATGTTTTATTTAAAAGCAATAATACAAGGGTTCATGCCGAATCCCAAAGCAACGATGTTCTGTTTGTTACCACGAAAACTATTTGCTTTAAAAAATTAACAAAAATAAACTTTAAACAGGAAATTGCTTTCTTACTCTAGGCCATTTTTTCCTAACCTATACTTTGTTTTCTCTAATCTAGGCAATATATACTATTTTTGAGATTACATTTTCAATTACTATTTCTCTTATAAATTCAGCAATCACGTAATTAAACAAAATACATTATTTATTAAAGATGTACGAACGCAGATTTTGTTACACAGAAAACAATTATCTTGCATTAGTTTTCGAATATTCCTATCTCATGGAATCTTATTTAAAATTTCATTTCCAGAAATAATATCTCAGTTAACCTTACGAACGGGTGTTAAATGTCCATCGCATTATTTAAACTCAGATTTAAGAGCTATGAAACTATTTTCAATGAAAGAAAATCCATTGATTCTAAAACAAGCAAATAAGAAAGAAATAAGTTATAGACAATCTTGTCATAATAACTATAACTGAATGTCCCAACCAGCAAAAGCACCCTCTAGTGACCATCTATCTTCAGTACAGGCCAGGTGAGGGAAAAATATTATTGTTATAAAAACCATCTATGTTATTTGCCCTGTTTTTGTAAATTATATGTATTGTCTTTGTGCAACCCAATTTAAATTAATAAATAACTGTTACACTAAAAAGATTTTATTGATCCCAACTCAGAATAACCTTTAGTTTAATCTTTAACATCCATTGCTCTACGAAATTAGCACAAAACCGAAAATATATTAAATTTTTGAGTCATACACATACATCCTTCACTTGAATTTTTTTAAAATTTATGTCATAAATTTTAATTTAAAGTGAATAATAGAGCTTTTTTTCTTACAAAAAGTATAACAATTTGCAGAAGCAACAGATGAAATCAATTTTTAGAGTATGTAGAGCTAATAACTACACACACATTATTTAGCTATTCAATGGTAACTGATTATTTTATGAGTTAGCTAATAGTGCATCATTAGACTATGTCAGCGTTTCTGAAACTGTGGGGCATTATAACTATATGTGGGGGGCGCAGGAATATCGAAAAGTGTAAAATAAAAGATTATTTAAAAAAATTATTAATTTACTGAAAGGAAGAAAAACATGCATTCTGACATAATAAAAAATAAAACATGTTCAATTGCATAATGTATTTATAAATGTATCAGTACTGCACAGCAGCAACCACAAAAATGTTTCAAGGGAGAGGGGGGGATCCAGGGTCGAAAGTCCACCAGTCTCGTATCATGCCTCAATACAACACCCAACGCATTCTCTGGATTTTGTCGATTTGGGGAATAAAAAAACAGTAAAAAATAAATTATTGAGTTAATAATTAGCATTAATTAATAAAACAAATTGTTAGTTACAAATTTTTAATAAAATTTTACGTATTACGTATATAGGATTATCATCGATCCCAAAAACTTCAAGGACTATGAGGGGAGGGGGTTCCGTATCCGAAGTGTGCCCCACTGGTACTGCCCAATGTATTTAATAATTAATCTATCATACTAAGTTAAGAACAAGTATAATAATTACTAGTGACGCCCATGGGCTTGTGATATACAAAATTTAATACTTATCTTGATAATTTGTACAGTTAACAGTTAGAGTCGTTCTGTAGCTATGGCATGTCAAAGTACACTATTGAATTCAATACATTGCTATTATATGGAGGGGGCGCGAAGAAAATTATGATTGATAACTGGCTTACAAATGTTGAAAGTTTGAGAAGCACTGGACTATGTGCAAAAACTGCAAAGAAAAGTAAACTTGGGAAAATACAATCAGTCTCATTTGTTACTACAGCAACTGCCAAAATGGCATTTCATATTGCCTAATTTTTTTTTTATGACAAGGTTACTTTTTTAACCCTGTTCCGGCAACAGGATTCTCTATTATACTTACTTACACAGATAATTTCTTTATATTTCATACTTTTTTTTATCAAAATTGGTTTTCAGGTATCCGACTACGTTCGGAACCGTGATTTTAAAAAAAGCGCATAAATGGATAATTTTCATGATATTTAGTGTCACTTAGATTAGAATTCATGTTTAAAATTGTTTTAAGGACATTTTGACAAAAAATTTATTTAAATACAATATTTTGGCAAAAAATTTATTTAAATACAATATATTTTGGCAAAATATTAACTTAGAATAAATTTACTTTTTTCAAAAGGTTTTCCTTTTGTGAAAAATGCTTCTATTATAATAATAGTTTGCCTGCATATAGCTCAGACCTCTGTGCAGAGGTTCAACTATGATTTTTGAAAAAATCACATTATTTTCAGAGTTACAACCCACTGAAATAATTATCGGTGTTTTTTTCTTAAAATTTCTCCCCTCTGTTGTCGTAAAACATGGATAAACCCACTTCTAAGTTATGTACTCCGAAAATTCTAGTTGAGCCTCTATAGAGATGTCTGAGTTATACGCAAGCAAAATATTATTGTAATAGAAGCAATTTTCACAAAAGGAGAATATATTGAAAATGGGTCATTCTATGTTCATTTTTTGTCAAAATATTGTACTTAAATAATCTTTTATTGTAATAATATTCTTAAAACAACTTTATATATATTTTCTAATCTAAGTGACACTAAATGTCCTAAATATTATACATTTATACGCTTTTGCAAAATCACGGTTCCTAACGTAGTCGGATACCTTAATTTATAGAAAATAAATTGGGGTATAGGTAGTTATTTTTGTTTAAACAAAAATAGCTCAATATGCTGGAAATAACTAATTAAACTAAAGAAGTAAAAATGTACATGCTACCATTTAATTGCGGAAATCAGTTAATCTGCAAATTATCTGGATATTCTGTTGATTAACTAGGATGATTCATTAAATTGCTGAAAACTGTTTTCATTTCTCAAATCATCTTTTTAATCTGCACATTACCTACTAGACACTCATTAATCTGCATATTACTTACTAAACACTCGTTAATATGCACATTACATACCAGACACTCGTTAGTATGTACATTACCTACTACGGACTCGTTAGAGTGAAAATACGATATTTGAAGGAACAATAGCAACGCACGCGTTTCTGCGCTTAAATTATTTTTTTTTACACTTAAGAATCAAGTTAATTCAATCGAACACTCAGCACATTAGGTGATAGAATCAATCATCAATCAGTTGAAAATCTACAATACAAAAAATCAAACGGTATAAAATATAATCGCAACTACAGAAATTAAAATAATGTTTTTTTTATTCATTTTTCGATGTAGAGAGAATCCCGTTAATACAATCAAGCAAACAGAGTAGTTGATAGAATTTTTTTTTTTTATCATGGTTGCGTTGCTATACCGGTATGAGTAACTATGCTTTGTAATATTGTAACTTTTAACATTTAATTTGTTTCTGGAAGATACTGGTTGTCATAATTAAATTTTTTATACATTTAAGACTTTACTGTTTTTGTCATTCTGTTTCTAAATATTTAGGATAAATTATTCTGAGATGAGTCAAACGTTCAATCAAAATCCCTAACAGGAAGGAAATGAAAGACACAAACTTCTCGAGCTTCAACGAAACGGAAATCGCTAATGGGAAAATTATCTAGTTAAAGTGCGAAAATCTTTTGATTCTGTACTTTAATAGATCAAATCATTAGCTAGGTAATCTGCACATTAACGGATTTCGAACTTAAACGGTAACATAAGCACTTCAATGCATCTATAACTTATATTATAAAAAAAAATTCATTTTGCATTTTCAAATAATTCGGAAAAATAACTTAAAATAATAAAAAAAAAGTATTGCTGAGCTGTACGGGTTCATACTTGATTTTTTTTTATTTTGCTACTCATTCTTATCATAATTGCATTTTAGCTCACCATCTTGAATTTAAACACAATCAAATATTTCATAAAGGCTTAAACATTATTCACTTATTATAATAGGATTAAACTCTCCACATAATTACCATAACCCCTTTATTCGCTTGCTGCAGAAAATTTTGCACTCTTTTCTCTCAAGGAGAAACTAAAGTTAATTTAGGGAGAAACTAGAGTTAAGATTAATATTTCCAAAGGGCAAAAGAGCTGTGAAAAGGAGATAAAAATATAAAAGGATGTTGAATATGGGGCAATTGCTTTTATTTTCTTTTTCAATGACGATATCAATATGAGTACTAATGACTGTGATATCCCTTATAAGGCCATGCTTTTAATTAATTAAAAATTTATCATTGCGTTCAAATGAATGTACACAATTACATTTTCTTGTTCCAGAATATTTAGATTTAAAACTAGGTGTTCCCATATGTTACTCTCAAAGAAAAATTAAGCAGACATTTTTAAAGAACTTAACTTTGTATTTTTGTTTGAAATACACCATAATTCAATCTTTGTTTTAAAGAAAATAAGTTTGAATTGTACGAAATTTATGAAGAAATTAAGAAATACTGTAATACAAGGATCAATTTGTTACTACCAAATGTGCATAATAAAATCATAAAAAAGTGCATAGAAATAAATTATTAATTTTTATAGTATTATGGTTCACTATTTTGGCGATAATGGCTTATCCATGGAAAAAAATCAATTGTAGATATTCAAATAAAGATAGATTTAAAACAACCTCTCTCTTCAAAATTTAGTTTTATTGTAAAATAAAAAAATAGGATTACACTGACTACAGGAATAAATTAGAAGCAAGTGCCTTGTGTAGACAAAACAAAAGGGGTTTCTTCACAAATTAAATATAGATAAATGCTGCTGTGGGCTTTTTTGCAGCGCATGCCAAAATTGCTAGCAGATGGCAGACATTTTTCCTTCTTACATGACAAAAATTATACCTTGGACACTTCACACAATATCTTTATAAATTATAGCCTATGTGTTATTGTGATGTATAAGCTATATTACTGTAAAGTTTCATTAAAATCCATTCAATTTTTTTTGAGTGAAAGACGACCAAACATCCAAACAAACTTTTGCATTTATAATATTAGTAAGGATAAATAATTTACATCCTTTAACAAATTTATGTCATTCAACTGAACTCTCCCCTACTTTCAACTTATTTACAAAAATTAATCTTATGAAGAGACCTTGGCAGCCTAAAAATAACCTGAATATCATTTTTTTATTTTTACTTAGTTATATTCTTTACATTATTATCTTTCGATTGATATATCACTTTTGTGTACCTGAACATTGGAAGTTGAAAAAACTTCAATCGAAAAATGTAAATAAACAAATTAGGGAATTTGACTACGCCCCCTTTAAAATAAAAAGAAGCTAAAAATAAGCGTTTTGATAAAAGCAGGCTATTTTAAAAAGTGAAATAATAATTAAAAAGGTTTTAAAAATACAGCAGGATATGTCTGAAGTATTACATCAATGTAACTTTTATTTCTTTTGAAATGCGTGTACGTAAAATTTTCCAATTAAGGCATTTTTATGAATAATTTTATAATTTCATTTCGTATTCTTCATATGTTTTCCATAAAAATATAACATTTCACTATTATGTGAAACAAAAAACTTTAAAATTTCCACTATGGCAGAAAATGTTTTTTAATATTTTTCTTGAGTTTTCTTATGCAATTAATACACTCTAAAAAGGGATCGTTCATAAAATGTATGGATTGAAATAATATTAAAATGGTATTATTTTTAAGAAAAATATGTAGCTAATATTTTAAAGTGGTATGTATTTAATGATTATATTTAAGCTTATAATAATTATTTTTTTTTAGAATTTTAAACTTTAAAGTGGTTTTTCATTTTGTTTTTCGCATTCAAAGTGCTTCTCTTTCCCCAATTATTTACCTATCACTTCCATTTTTTTCCTTTACTATATATATATTGCATGTAAGAAAATTAGAGATTTATTTTGTTGTAAATTTAATACCTTTTTTAAAAAAAAAATAAAATGTAGGAGATATTGGCCTTTTTGTTCAATTTTAGCATACGTAGCGAAATTTTTTCCCCTCCAAAACTAATTACGTTATTGTAAAAAAACATTATTAGGAATATTACAAAAAATTAAAAAATACAAAAGGTCTATTATTTTAAAATTTTTCATATTTTTTAAGCTTTAAAATTGTTTGAATAATCTGTATCGTCTTTAAATAAGCTGACTTACTTAAGTTTACATATATTTTTTTCTAAATTTTAATAAATATTCTAATATTGGTTTGTTGCATGCACATTAACAAATTTTTATTAAAATGTATTCCTAATTTATAGATTGCAGAAATCTATTTGAATTGGAAAACAATTCAGGACATGGGATCTTTATATAGATAATCTTCAAATTCAAAGGAGCATAACGTTTCTTGTAAAGGATACAATCTTACCTTTTATAAAAAATTTAAAAAAATAAATATAAAAAGCAAAACTATCAATAAAGCATTAAAGCACATCGAATATTAAAGTCTCAATATTTTCCTGAGGTGAATTTAATCGCATTAGATATTTCTTGGCATTTATTCCAATTAAAATCCAACTAATGAATGTCTGCACCAGCTAGATACCTTCCCAAACCGATCTCACTTTTTTAGATCGGTGAGATCCTGGAGTGGATGGAAGTTTCAACTGAAGCATGTTACATTGAGGAAAGATCGGAGATTTAGCAGGATAAAAAACCTTTTGATGAATAGGGTGACTATTGAAAGAAATAACTATTGAAAGTTACTGAAACTATTCCTTCCTAAGATGAATTAAATAGGAAAATTCTTACAACAGCGTTACACATCGTTAAGAAGGGAGGATTTCATAGAGAGCCAAATGAACTCAGATACTAACCATTAGCTACAAATCCCTACAGTCAGTTGTGGCTTGGATGACACAAAAACTAATATTGCTGTTCTAGACGATTACATAAACTTTTTAATTGGCTATTGAGGGGGATTACTTCAGACCTTCATAATAATAATTATGCTGCAGTGTATAATATTTCAGACTAAAAACACTGAATGAAAAGACTTTTTTACAGATATGAGGTGAGTGGCATTCGTTGTAACAGACGTCATGTAGTGAAGTTTCAGTTACACATTATTGACGAAAATACAGAATCGGATGTTGTTTAGCCTTTGTAGGCTGGTAATCAGCCTATTCTCCTGATGAGTCGTCTCACTAGATTAACAGCTACCATCCAAAAATTATTCTGCAATCATTGAAACCTTTCTGCTAGTATCATCAAATGATAAATTCAGGTTGCCTCAAATGCCAAGCTATGCTTCGACTTGATAAATCTGCTTCCCATAATACCTTGCTTTGCCCAAAGTTATGAGATTGATTGCTTGTTAATTTCGAATTTAAAAGCACAAAACTTTCTTGAACCGATTAGAAACGCAGTAATCTAAAGTTATCCAGAAGAAAAAAAAGTTATTTAAGGGGCAAATAGCTGTACTAATAGAAAAAAATTTAGACATTTTTCTTTTGTTTATATAACAGTTTTTTGATAAAATTTACTGATTGCCTAATTTTTACACTTGAAAAAACATTAAAATAAGTGTTAACACTAATAAGCTCTTGATTAAAATTTCAACAATAGAAAAAGCTTGAATGAAATAATGTTATTAAAGTGGATAAAAATAAATTCGCTTTTTTTGGAAGAAGAATGAAGAATAAAAATTATAGACATGATTATAATTTTAGCCAGAAGTATATTTTACCATGTACTTAAAATTTAAGGGAAAAATTGCTGTTAACTCAAAATGTTCACAAATTCAGCATGGAGTACTGAATTTTTAACGTAAAAGAGTATATAAAATATTTTATATAGCATTTCCTTTAAAGGATAGTTTAAAAAATATATTATCAAAAAAGTTTTACTCGAAAAACAAAAATAAAAGAGAAATAACATTTTTTAAATTTTTATTTGAAAAAACCGTTTAAAATAGTTTATTAATAGCGTATTGTGGTTATGGGATTTTTTTTTATTTATTATTCTTTAAATAACTTTTCAGTTTCTTTAATTGGACGATTTCACCAACACAGAATAACTTTCGTAATCTTATTTGAAGAGTTTATAAATAAATATAGCTAGTTCAATGATTCATGTAATTTTTCAAAATGTCTTTTTCGAGGAGGAAAAACATCGTTTGCATATAAATACAGTTTTAAATTAGCCAAAGAATAAAATCAGACGGGTCTTTTTCTTTCGTATTGTTAAGTTTTATTCCTTTACTGTTCTAAATAAAATATTTTTATTGGATAGAATTTCCTATAAATTAAGGAGAAAAATAGTCGTCTGCTTCTTAAGTTTACAAAAATAGATATTAATTTTTAAATACAGATTTTTCTATTTTCGTACAAAACAACATTATATAATTAGTTACATATTTATAGATACTGTATTCTGAAACTTGTTCAACTAGATTTAAATTTAAATAATGAAATACTTATATTATATAGTATTTATTTTATGAAAATAATTATTTTTGGATATGCATACTCACAAAATTAGTATTACCTTTCCGTGCAAGCAAAACAATATTAACGAGATTTTAATAAAGCTACTGATACAATTTATTCTAATAATTATTTAATTAGCTTCACGGTAATCGAATTAATTATACACTAGAACAATGTTTCTCAAATCTTATGTGATCATGTCCCGATATCTTTTCTTTTTATTAGATAAAAGCTTGGTCCTTGGAATTCATTAGTAATATTTATTTTCTTTTATGCCTGAATTTAATTGATAACAGGGTCTGATATAGGCTAATTCTTGGTAAAGAAAGATATTGATTCTGTAAAATCTTTTTATTTACTGCACAAAAATTGTTTAGAACTTAAGGTGGATGACAACATTATTAATCGTGATTTTGAGAAAGCATATATAAATGAATACTTTCGGTAAATTTAAAGTAATTTGTATTAGAATATAAATATAAAATTATTTTAAGAATATTATGACATGAAAAAATTATTTATATACAATTTTCTGGCAAAAAAAAGTAAGAAAGAATGACATATTTTCAAAAAATTTCACTTATGAAAAAAACTTTTATAGCAATAATATTTTGCCTTCGATATACTGAGGTTGAATTAAAAGTCATGAGGTGTATAATTTAGAAGTGGATTTATTCATTTTTATTATATCAGAGTAGAAAACTTTAAAAATGAAAAAAAAATTAAATATAAATTATTTTTATTTCAACTGAACGTAACTCTAAAAAGAATGTTAATTTTTCAAAACTTTTTGCTCAACCCAGTATAAAAGTTAACTACATATAGGCAAAATATACTACTGGCCAATAAAATTGATACACCAGGAAGAAATGAAGATAACAAAATTTTATTTATTTGAGAAATATATTGTACTAGGAATAGGAAGTGAGATTACATTTTCAGTAACTTTGGGAGCTCAGATCCTGGGAAATCAGTACACACAACCACATCTGGCAGTAATAACAGCATTTATACGCCTGGGCATTGAATCAAACAGACATTGGATAACATGTACAGGTACAGATACCCATGCAGCTTAAACATGATGCCACAGATCATCAACCGTAATGACTTGAGTATGGTGACGAGCCAGTCACTCGGCAACATGGACCAGATGTTTTCTATGGTGGAAGATCTTGGTGAAAGTACAGGCCAGGGCAACAGTCGAACATTTTTCGTATCAAGGAAGGTCCATATAATACCGGCAACATATGGTCGTGTATTATCTAGCTGAAACGTAGGGTTTTACAGGGCTCGAACAAAGGATAGAGCTGGGATGGCGAACCAGTGGCACGCGTGTCATGAATGGCACGTGACACAAAGTTTTCGGCACGTGAGTAATCAAAATGGTTTGCATTTTATTTCAAAATAACAAAGTTTACTATGAAGTATTACGAACAAAAACGCGAGTGATCAGTCTTGGGGAGCACACTCATTTGTTATTGTCTTGCCTTAGTTACGTCGTGGACCATAATTCCTTATGATGTAAAATTTGTCTATGCATGGTCTATTTAGTTGGTATAACTGTATTTTAAAGTTTATTTGTGTTATACTTACGATTTTTAATTGTTATTCAACATGGCTTTTCCAAAACAAAAAGTACAAGATAGTAAGTGTAACAGAGAGCTCCTAACTTGGTGAATCTAGAAGTATAGCATTATTTTATTAGTAAAGTTTTATGTTCTGGAACAGTGGTACACAGAACACCGTCTGTAAAACGGCCTTTTGAAACAAATCACAAACCCTCTTGTAAAAAAGTGAATCACAGTAAAAATAATTAATTCCTAAGAAACCATTTGGCAGATGACTCCAATTCAGCATGTATTCTACTAAAAGTAACATCTTACAAACCTAATAAAAGTTATTTGTCAACCAATCTGCAGCAACAGAAGTCACACTAATGTTGAATTTGAATTACACGTATAGCTAAAACATTTTCAACTATACAGTTCAAAAGGTATTTTTCGGTAGTAAATAGAGAGTTTTGAGTTTTTTGCTAGTATTTAGTTTCATTATTTTCCGAATAATCACAGGTCAAAATTATTTGATGGCACGTCTATATCTCATCAAAAATTTCTTTAGAAAAAATGGCACTTTGATTCATAAAGGTTCGCTACCTCTGGGATAGAGTCTCGGGTTGTAACATATCAGAAATATAAAGTTCACTGTTAAAAGTACCTCAATCCGAATACGAAGTGTCCGAGACATGTATCCAGTAGCACACCATACCATCACGCCAGGTGTTGGGTCAGAATGACGATGAGGAATGCATGCTGCCAATGTTCGTTCACCTCGATACAGCCAAACACGTATGGGACTATCTTGAGGCTATAAACAGAACTTGGATTCATCTGAAAAAAAAAGGATATCTCGCTATTCTTGTTCCCAGGTTTGTTTTTGATCACACCATTGAAGACGCTTCTGTTTGTGATGCAGCGTCATAGGTAGCCGTAGCAATGGTCTCCTAGATGATAGTTCATGCTGTAAACGTCATTGAACTGTTCATGCAGACATTTGTTGTCTTGCAAACGACCCCAATTATTGACTCAGGACTCGTGATGTGGCTGTATGTTCCATTAACCCAGTGTTTCTCAAAGTGTGGGGCGCGCCCCCTGGGGGGGCGCGATGACCCTACAAGGGGGGCGCGAGCGTATCGAAAATTTAAAGATTTTTTTTAAAAAAAAAAATAACCAGAAAGAGAAGTAAAACAAAATGCTTTCTTCCATAATAAAAAAATACACACACAGGTGTTGAATTGATGGGGCTGGAGCTCCTGATCTCATTCTAAGATCTTCATCTCCTGTCATTCAAAAATTATGGTTTGTTGCTCTCAAATGGTAATTTGCCCTTTTTTTGATTTTTAAAATATTCAAAGTTAAAATTTAAGTGATTGCCAATAAAGATTTAAAAAAGTACGAAAGGTGAGTGCTGGAAGCAGATACACACACAACAACACTGACATAATTTATATTTATTATCTGGCTTTTTTCCGTCATCAAATAGCTATCTTTGATCCCAAAACCAAATTAAAGAAAAAAAACATTTTGTTTTATTTGCTGTTTTTCCTCAATGAGAGATTTTTTTTATTACGTTTTAACATAAAATATTACTCGTTAAAAGAAAAAACGAAACCCAGACCCTGAGAAAAATTCTAAGATAAACAATTCTCCGCTGTAATTATTATTGAAATACTGTACATTAGTTGTAGAAAAAGAAAAGGAAGTCATGATTCACTTTTCAGCCAGGCTGCATAGTACGTTTGCTAACCATTTGATTGACCTTCAATCTTATGGTATGGTTTTATTATCAATATTAGTTCCCTCCCATCTTTTATGCGTTTGCTTTTCGCTTAGGGAAATTATAAATAATTGAGTTTTGCGATATTTGGAAAAGAATTGATTGGTTTAACATTTCTGTAGGATAATTGAAACGTGTCTGATTTGCGTCTTTTATTATGGTCGTGTACTTTTGAATCATTTTAGTTCAGTTTTATTGGATTTTTCTCAAATCATCAAAGAATTGAATAGTCCTTGAAAGAAGGTAAAAGTATACTTTCTATAAATTAAAATATTCACTAGAATTTCCATTTGTATCGTGTACAGTAAAAATAATTCTAAACAAATGATTGGGGTGACTGAGTCCCCCGCACTACCATTAATGTTAGAATCGAGTACGCGCCTGCTCCCGGGTTAAAACATTTTGAAGTCTTCTCGCTTTAAATGTTAAAAAGTAATACAATTATTCTTCATCGGAATTTTATATTCTTTTTCATAATTTAACATTAATTCTAAATACTAATTGTGTGAGGTTTAAAATTACAGTTCTTTTAAACAGTTATTTACAATTATAGCATTTATCTAAAAAAATCATTTTACATTTTTGTATACAATGTCGTGCACACAGTTTTACTCTCCTTACAGTTCAGCTATTATATCAAGAATAATGTTTTATTTTTTTTTTAAATGAACTCGTGCGAAGAGTCGGTGTTTCAGCCAGTATACGTTTGATGTATCAGTACTGAAGAAGGTATTTTACAAATAATTTCTTATTACTGAATTTTGCCGCGGTAGCCGAGTGGTATAGATATCGGATCGTGGCTTGCCTTGTCACGAGTTCGAGCCCAGTACCACTAAAGACCCGCCATGTAGGGCAGCGATGCATGTTAAATCTGTTGAGAGTTGAAACGTTTTCCCGTTGGTGTGGTGTGGTAGTTAGGAGAGAAGGGTGCCAGCTCAGGTGTCATCCACGTCACATGACCATGGTTCAAAATTACGTGGTCCGTCGTCAAAAGCCCTCGTGCAGCTGAGCAGTGCGACGTTAATATTCAATCAATCAATCTTATTACTAAATTAAGAACACGCTTAATAATTATTAGGGACTTCCACGGGCTTTTCTTGTAGAGGAAAGTTTTTCAAAGGAAGGTTTTAATATCAGAAATTGACACTTAAAGAGTTATTTTTCTATATTTAGCTGAGATCTATATTTTGTCTTCAAGGCATCCACTGCAGAAAATCCGGTTTGAAAAAGGTAGGATGTTGAAAATGGTAATAGTATACGAAGTGCTTTTGTTTTCAGTACAGAAAATTCCTCATCCACCTCTACCCCAAATTCAAAGAGCGGTTTATTACAAAATTGCCTTTTAATTTTTCACTGGATGTGAAATCTATGAAGATTTCTTCTTCGGAAGTTGAGAGCCCTTCTGGAGTATCTTGAAATAGATCACTAATCCACTCGTAACTTGCTACCAAGCTGTCCTCATCCAGAAAATATTTTTAAAATTCTTTGCCAACATAGCTAAATGATTTTACATGTTTTAAAAACAACTTTCACATGTTGTTCTACAGATTTGTAAGTTTTAACACATATCGAGCTGGGGCTTTTTTTCCATCATTTACTTCAGTAGTGGTAAATCAAAAATTTAAGTATTTTTGAGAGATCGCCTTTATTTAATTTTCGGAACCATGCTCGTTCGTCTGTGTACTTGTTGATTCTTTATTATGGTCAAATGTTTGCTTACGACTTAAAAATGTATGTATGATATTGTTTTAATCTACTGCCGTAAATACTTAATTACCGTGAATTACAATTAACGAGGAAATTAAAAAAATGTACATTCAAGCTAGATTCGGTAGCTATAGGAGTATCGAGTCGACCAAAACTGACTGGAATTTACGAGGAAAAGCATTTTTACATGTTTTGCGCAGACGTCCGATAGGTTGCCCAGACTCACGCAAACGTACCCTATAATGCCAGATGTGATGGATATGATAGAGAGCGACATTGACTAGACTATTTTTCTAATGACATTTGTGCTTTGAGAAATGAATAATGCTGAAGGAAATAAATCTTTAATTAAATACATCATTTTGCGATCTGTTCCAATTTAAAAATTAGAGAAAGAAAAATAACATAATTCTAAGTAATATATATTTTAAGTAATTTTCTTAAAATATATATTACTTAAAATATACACAAAATTTAATATACTTATCGTATTAATTTGTACGGTTTATAATTAAGATCGTATTGTAACACTTTAGCGTCTCTCTCTCACAGTGCATTTTTATTGCAGTAAATACATTATTGTTGTACAGGGGGGCGAGACAAAAATTATGATTGAAAATTGGTTCGCCAGTATTGAAAGTTTGATAAACACTGCTTTTAATGTATGAGTGGTGCACAGAGTATTTTATGACTAATTAATTAATACTAAAAAAAGAACAAGTTTAATAATTATTAGCTACTTCCATGGGCTTGTCTCACAGAGCAAAGTTTTTGAAAGGAGTTTTAAGATAAGAAATTGACCCTCTGAGTTCATTTTCTATATTTAGCTGATATCTATATTTTGTCTTCTAAGCAACCACCGCATTTTGTAATATGTTCCAATTTAAAAATCAGAGAAAGGAAAAATAACTTAGTAATTATCCTATTACTTAACTTTTTTTTTGCTTAAAAGTAACATAAACAAAATTTAATACTTATGTCATGAATTTGTACGGTTTATAATAAATATTGTTGCTTTATCGTAAAAGTGCATTATTATTGCATTCAGTAAATTTTTATGTATAAGGGGGGGGCGATAAAAATTGTGATTGAAAACTGCTTTTAATGGGGGGCGCCAGTATTGAAAGTTTGAGAAGCACTGCATTAACCCATTTATACTTAATGTTCCATTTTTGGAACAGCAGTCGAGTGAAAGTTTTTTGTAGCTTAGAAGTTCAAAATTGCGTTTGTGGTTAGATTTGTGACTTTAACCTGCTTCGTAGGGGCGTAGCGATTTCTTTTAAAACATCCAGTTAGTCACTCCTGCAGAAATTTGCCTGCAAAAAGGTTGTGAAGTTGGTTTATATTTCAACCATCGGCATAAATGGGTTAAGGCTATGCGGGTAACTTGCCTGTCTTCTCGGCTGCTATTTAAAGGGAGTCTTTGAGACCCAGCACGGCGTTCCGTATTACCGTCTTGAAACCATCGATTCCCCTTTCTGCTAACAGTCATTGGATCTCGTTCTACGCGAGCAGCAATATTGCGATACGATAAACCGCAATCCCGATACGCTACAATTCGACCTTTATCAAAGTCAGAAACTTGCAGGTACGCATTTCTACTTCTTACACGAGGCATCATTGCATTTTTTCTCCTGGCAACAACGTTCAAATGCAATTTGTGTATGAATGAGAAACCGGCTGAACAATTTCCACATTTAAGCACATTGTAGACGTCGTTACCGTCGTTTGCTTTGTATGAATGCGCTGACAAGTTAATCATTTGGGTATCACAGCACCTTCCTTCTTCTTCCTTCCTTCTTTTGAAAGAAGTCAGTCACCTCAATTAATTGAAATTTAAAACAATACATTCAATATTTATATTACAATAATTTAAATACAGGTTATTGATTTTTAAATGTATTTTATGTTTAATTTAATGTGAGATATTTATTTTTTTAAAAACAGAAATCGTACCAAAGAGAGTAATATATTTGTAAATTGTGTTCTCTTTAACGCGTTTCATACATTTCTTCGAAAGTATTCATTTTTCTACTTTGCAAAAAAGGCTGAAAATTTTATAAAATAAAATTCGTTTTCAACATCATGTGAGAAAAAATACAGTAAGAAAAAAGGTGCATATAAATCATGTATGAGGAGATTTCTTCCGAGTCTGTTTTGAATCTGGTAAAAAAGGAAAAAGCCAGTCTTCTCTTCCATTTTTATCATAACTCGCCGCTAAACGACAACATTTGACGAATAGAGTTGGCAACAGTTCAGAGAAAGGAAGTATTCTACTGGCTGGTATAGTAAAGTGAATAAGGGATACTGGAAACTACTGAGATCGTATTACTGGTCTTTATTTTCTCCATCCTTTCACTAACAAACAAATAAAAAAATATTTAGGTCATTCTTCAGAGGATTCTTTTTTTCATTCCTTATTCTTAAATAAAAGAAGAAAAATGAGAAATTATCAATTCGAAGAAGAGAGAAAGCTTATCAGTGTCTCATAATAAAATAACAATAAATATATATGAGTGTGTCCGTTATTTAAATACTTCAAAAAAGACTTCTTAAGTTAATTACTTTAATATAGATAAAAAGGACATTATAGGATGGACACACAGGTAAAAAAAGGGAATAAGGCTATCTGCCTTTACATAGTTAGATTTAAAACATCACGCGTGTTAGAGGTTTTTCATCTCACGTTTATGGCGGCGGGAAGAGGACTGTCTCGCAATCTCGGCTGACTGCCTCGAGTCACTTCAGTTCATGCGTGGCTTCAGAAGTGGTCTGCGAGTAGCTGACATCCACACGGGCATCCTGATGACCACGCCGTCCTCGGCGCTGGGGGAACAAGTGAACTGAAATAATAAAAAAAACAGCAGAAAAAGGAAAATACAAAATAACAAATAGCTTTGGTGATGGTAGCTTCTCAATGTGTACACCACTTCTTCATTTTATCAGCTGCAGTTGAGGTTACATTTGGACCTTCATGTTGTCCAATTTTCTGTACTTCATAACGATCGTGTTTGTTGACTTTTGTTACTTCATATGGTCAAAAGTATTTAGGTCGAAGTTTCAATCCAATTCCGAACTGTGTACGCTGTATCGCAACTGTGTCACCTGGTTTGTAGTTATAAGCGGGTTTACGATGTTTATTGTACTGTTTCTTGTTTTCATCCTGAAAACGTAGGATATTTTCTTTAGCTTCGTTACGTAGTGTATCTCGTTTGTTAATAAACTGTTCGCTAAGTTCGTCTTCAAGGAGGTGTTTAATTTTAAGGTCCTCTTTTTGTTTAATTTTTACTCCAATTAAAACTTCAAAGGGTGTAAATTTTGTGCTACGTGTGGTGGTACAATTCATAATGCGTTGTAATCGGTGGACATGTTTGAACCATTTTTCGGGCTCTTCGATGGTTAACTTGGTCAAAACAGGGATAATTGTTTCATGCGTACGTTCTATCTGACCGTTTCCACGTGGTACACCAGTGGTTATCTGAATGTGTTCCAATTGATTCTTCCTGGCAAAATTTTTGAAATTCTGTAGATGTAAAAGCACTACCTTTATCTGTAATAATTTTTGATGGATTACCAAATATGGTTTGTTGCAAAATTAGTTTGTCGAGAGCATCTTTAGTGGAAGTAGACTTTACAGGGTAAATCCAAACAAATTTAGAAAATGAATCAATAACAGTAAAGAGGTGTTTGTAACACTTTTTTGTGGATGGTAATGGTCCTAAAAAATCACAATGGTAACAATCAAGGGGTTGATCGCCTTTTGGGATCGGATGGAGAAAGCCTTCTTGTTTACCAGCTTTACGTGAGGATAAGATGCATGGGACGCAGTTTGTAATTACATCCTGAACAATTTTCGTGAGTCTGGGAATGTAAAATTCTTGTGAAACAATAGATTCAGTTTTTTAGAAGCAAAATGGCCTTGTGCGTGTGCATGGAGTACTATCTCTCTTTGCATCATTTCTGGAACAACTAATAGTTCAGAATTTTTGTGTAATTTGTACACACTTTCGTTTTTAAGAAAAAATATTCATCGGAAGGTGTAATTTTGATTGCTGATTTAAGTTGAGAAATGAATTCATCTTTATTTTGAGCTTCTTTAATCTTTTGTGTAATATCATGCGAGGAAATCATCATAATGGGGTAACGACTTAATGCATCAACGTGTTTCATTTGTCTACCGGGTCTGTGACAGACTTCATAATCAAATTCTTCTAGCATCAACGCCCAACGAGAAATTTTAGCAGGCAAATCTTTTTTGTGCATTGTCTTTTGGAATGCGTCACAGTCTGTGATAATTTTGAATTTTGTACCTAACAGGTAACTTTTAAACTTTTTCAGCGCTTCAATAATAGCTAGTACTTCTAATTCATAGCTGCTATATTTCTCCTGTTGAACTGTAGTTTTGCGACTAAAATAATGGATAGAGGATGAAATAGTCCATCATCAGATTTCTGTAATAGGACAGCGCCAAAACCTAGGGAGCTTGCATCTGTGTGGAGTTCTAAAGGGTAACCTTGTTGAAAAACATGGAGAACTGGGTTCTCTGAAAGAATGTTTTTCAATTCTTGAAAAAATGCTATTTCTGTAGGGCCAAATTTAAATTTAACATTATCACGAAGAAGATCACTTAAAGGTCTTGAAATTCGAGCGTAATTTGGAATAAACTTCCAGAAATAACTCGTTAATCCTATAAAACTTTGAAGTTGTCTCGAGGTTTGAGGTTGTGGAAAGTTTTGGACAGCTTGTGTCTTAGATGGTGAAGGTTTTATTGTTCCGTTTTCGATTATGTATCCAAGAAATTCTATTTTGAGTTGTAAGAAATTACATTTCTTTAAGTTTAACTCAAGACCGAAGTCTGCAGCTGTTTGGAGAACTAGTCGTAATTTATTTAAACCTTCTGCTTCATTTTGTGATGGAATGAGCAGATCATCCATATACACAATTAGAATGTTGTCACGTATGAGTTTTCGGAAGACAGCGTAAATAAATCGTTGGAATACACTTGGACTGTTTGACAATCCAAAAGGAACACGTAAAAATTCGTATTGTCCTTCATGCGTCACCAACGAGGTGTATTTTGTACTGTTAGGATCCATGGGTACATGAAAGAATCCATTTTTAAGGTCGAGTGAAGTGTAGACTTTAGAGTTTTCAAGTTTATCTTACACTTCTTCTATCAATAGCAAGGGAAATTTATCTTTAAACATTTTTCTATTCAAATTGCGATAATCCACACAAAGTCTGTGTTCTCCGTTTTTCTTTTTGCATAAAACGATTGGTGCTGCGTAATCAGAACAGCTAGGTTTTATAATGTTAGCGTTTAACCATTCCTGAATTTGGTTTTCGACAATTTTTTTCTCTACGAAAGGAAGTCGACGAGAACGTTGACTAACTGGGATATCATCACTCAATAAAATTGTCATTTTATGATCAGTATCGTAAATTTTTTTAGGTTTGTAAGAGCTTACAAGTTGTTCAACATCATTACGAATTTTATAGTTCGATATATGTGGAAGATCAAGTTTACATTGTTGTTCATCAAAAAGTTGGCAAGGTTTACCAAAACATCATCATTTTTGCATTCATCAACATCTCGGAATATACGAATTCCATCACGTCCAAACGTGAATTGAGTTTGTTGTAAGAAATCAATCCCTATAATTGCATCTAAAGGGATCGTTTCATCATTAACGACATGAATTTTTGCGGGTAATGCAGTGTTCTGAATTGTTATGAAATTTTTAAAATAACCTTTGCTTTCGACTCTGTTTCGGCGTATTCCTGAAACTGTACATTGTGATGGGTTCAATGTAGGGTAACGAAGTTTTTTTTATATGTTTTCTCATTAATTATGGTGGCTTGTGAACCAGTGTCACAAAGTGCTGTAATAGGAATTTTAGAAATGGTTATTTCAACGTGTATGAGATTTTTCGGTGGTGTTAATATCGAAATGGAATTTACAGTTCTATCAACTTGCGTATTGATTTTTTGACTGGTTATCGGTGTAATCTTTCGAGAATTCTTGAGGCATTCGGCCTGAACATGACCAAAGTTTTTACATCCATAACATTTTTTTCCGCGTTCTTTATTCGAACATAGGGTACTTTTATGGCATTTCAATCCACAGAGGTAACAAATTGGTTGTTGGTTTGTAAAGCGCTTGTGTTCAATTCTATGCTGATTAGATGTTGAATTTTCTTAATCTCGAAATCGTTTATCTGGAAATTGCTTACTATGTTTTAAGTTTAAAAGTGTTTCGTAAATTTTTAATTTATCCTTGAATTCACTAAGTGTTTTAGAACCGTACAAATTTATTTTATTGTTAGAAGAATCAGGGATACCATTAATAATATAATCAATCAGAGAAGAATCATCAATCGCACCCTTGTGAGCCAAATCTCACATTGTTAAGAAATATTCCTGCAACGTTTCGGTTGGTTTCAAACGTCTGGCTTGCAAATATTGTGTAATTGTGCACTATTGATTCTATCAGAAAATTCGCTTAATAAATTTTCTTTCATTTGTGACCAATTTGTGATTCCACGAATCGATCGGATTAAATTTTCGGCTGGACCCTTTATAAACATTTCTTTACGAAAATTATTTGATGAATAGGATTTGTGATCTGATATAATCGAAATATGTCTTCTATATCAGAAATGAAAGTTTCAATTGAATAACTGTCCCGAGAAGTGAATGGTTTAACTAGTTCCAGTAGATCTCGTAAATTAAAAGATAGGAAAGAGTTACAAGTATTCTGTTTATCCAACAACGGCAATAAATTTTGAGCTGAATCATTTAAATCAAGAGATTTCATGTTTTCGGAACGTAAATCGTTACTTGCTGAGTCAGATGTAATTGGCTGCGAATGACCGTTTTCGGGTGGAGATTTTTCGTTGAGTTCAAGGTCGCTTTCGCTTCCAGAGTTGAGAACAGTAGATTTAAATAAAGTGAGATCACATAAATGCGTTAAAATTATGTCACAGCAAGATGCTAATTCAGTGGTAAATTCTAGATGCAATAAATTACAAATAGGAATTAATTCCTTAAGAGTGAATTCTTTAATAATTTTAGATTTTGTTTCTTCAACATTAAAATCAGTGGGAAATCCGGAAAATTCTCGTAATCGAGAACGATTTTTTCTGTCGCCATTCTCACCAAAAATTAAACGATGAAGAATTTTAATGTTATTTGTGCTACTAGATTTTAATGATTGAGAAATCTTTGGATAATCATTTAGGGTACTCATACTGATCATTATTCAAATAAAACACAAATATACAAATCTTATATTACCAAAACGAATTCTATGATTTGAAAATATGATAAAATACTTATATATTCATTAATTCAAGTTTTAAAATATAAAATGATAACTCATAATCATCAAAAATTTAAATGCAAAATAGTATCATATGCAATATCAATGTTATATAGTATAGTCAACACAAGTTTTATATCTGAAAAAGATACTTAGTTCTATTTCACACACCATGTAATTAATTTAAGCATTTCATTTCAAAAAAATCGAGTTCTTATCTTCAAAATATAATGTTCTATTGTAGAAGTATTAACTCAAAATCTTTCAACTTTCGTTTCCACCAAAATTTTAAATATTCTTCAAAATAAAAATCACAACTTCAAATACAAAACTAATTTAAATCATCAAAATACGAATGTTATATTATCAAATATACTCTAAAAAATATAATCAAAGTTTCGATTTCAATTCAAATTCCTGATTATCTTCAAAAATTGTTGTCAATTTCAAAAGTTATATATTGCTTCAAGTTTCAAATATTTTATTATCTTCAAAAGTTACTTCAAATGACCAATATTAGCATCACAATTGTCATTTCAAAAGAATACTTCAATATGCTTCAATTTAGTTTTTCATCAAATGTTGGCATGAGACAATAGGAGAATCAAATTCGGCATCAATTAAAATGCTGCATCAAATATCATCAAATAGCAAAAAATATATTCAAACCATCAAAAGAATAAATTATCGCTATAAAAACATCGACAAGAAACAAACAGTTTCGTTTTCGGCGTTATTCATCACAAAGAATTTTTTTTTTTACATCAAATAAATTTCTTTTTCAAATTAGAAGATAATTCTCCAATTTTACTCTTTGTTTAAGCATTTATTCCAATTTTACTCTTTGTTAAGCAACAATACTCTTTATTTAAGCATTCTTAATTTCATTTTTTGAACATCGAAATGGCTACTTACAGTTTTGTGTAGTTTCTGAAGTAAAGGATTCCACTTTAAAAGCGAAAGTCATTTCATTATTAACGGCTTAGGAAACTCGTATATCAGGAACTGATGGCAGAATGATGTTCTCTAGGGGGTTTCGTTTTAATTTTAAAAAAAAAATTAATCGATTAAGGGCAATACCACTTAAGGTAAAACTGGCATTGGCCGAGCCCTCATGTGAGTGTGTCCGTTATTTAAATACTTCAAAAAAGGAGACTTCTTAAGTTAATTACTTTAATATAGATAAAAAGGACATTATAGGACGGACACACAGGTAAAAAAAAGAGAATAAAGCTATCTGCCTTTACATAGTTGGATTTAAAACATCACGCGTGTTAGAGGCTTTTCATCTCGCGCTTATGGCGGCGCGAAGAGGAATGTCTCGCAATCTCGGCTGACTGCCTCGAGTCATTTCAGTTCATGCGTGGCTTCGGAAGTGGTCTGCGAGTAGCTGACATCCACATATATTTTTTGCGTAAATATTTTTACGAATAATTATTAAGATATTTTGATTTCAATTTCAATTTTTAAATGAATTTTGCTAATAATTTGAGTGAAAGTAGATTTTGTGAAGATTTAGTAGATATATAAAGTATATTAAATAAAGAAAGGTATAAAAAATATTTTTTAATGTGCATTAACTTTTGTGTTTTCAGATACGTAAACATTACTGTAAGAAAAGCACCATGCTAAAAATTATGAAATTTGTATAAAACAATCTGAATTCTTGAAAATTCTTTTAAAAATGTAAATAGAATACCTTGTAAAAAATTCAAGAATAATAAAATTGTTCTGCGTAGTTCTCAGTAACTAATTAATTATTATTACTTCAGCTTTTCATTCCTTTAGTTAATGACCCCTACAGAAATGCACTATAAATACAGTTAGGGAAGAATATGAAAATTATTGTAAAAAATTATAGAATCTTGTGCGTTTTTTTTAAAAAGGAAAATGTTTTTATATATTCAAATTATGAGGCTTTGAAAGAAGTTATCATTTGCCAAATAATAAATAAATCTGATAAATAATAAACAATTTATATATATATGATCATTGTTAGTTCGTTATTATAGTTTGTGAATTATTCAACGAGAAAAAATTTCGAAGCAGTAATTTATCATTCATATCGTACCTTTAGCAACTAAATATTTAGTTTTGGATATCCAATATCAGTGATGATCTCAAATCTATCACAATCCATAGTAGGTAAAAATCATAAAAATGTTAGAAAATTCTATGAACACACATTTGCAAATTTTTCATTTTAATTCGAACCTCTCATTTATTTACAATAGAAATAGAAATTAATAAAATATAGATACATAAAAACAACATACTGTATTTTTCTAACAAAATAACCATCAAAAAATAAATCCCCCTAAATTTTAACTCATTTTTAATAGTTTATTAATTATTGAAAATACCATTGCCAAATTCCCCCTCTGTTTATTTTAATCATTACTTCCAATTTTTGTTGATAATCCTTTTTTTTTAATATTGATTTTACAAACCTCTCTTAAATGTTATATTTTTTCAATATCAAAAGAAAGCTGGATGTTTCTTCGAAGTTTCAGATAAAGTATGTCTTTACAAATTCATATACCTAACCTCTTAACCTCTATACCTCTTAAGCCATTGACAAATAATGACATCTAAGAATCATCGTTCATTTCATGCCTCAATATAAAATTTGACTTATCCGAGACATCAAGAACTGTCACCGGTTGCCACTGAGAGTCCTGCTTTGATTCTTCTTCGTTTCGAAACCGGAAATTTGCACTCTAGGGGAAGGGGGAGATGAACAACAAATTTCGTTTTATTTATATGTCGAGGGCTTAGATTAAAAAGCTTTCCAGTTATAGAAAGTGTTGCGTTAGTTTGGATTTTTTTTACGGCATTCAATTGATATAATACCTTAAATTGTTGTTGTTGTTGCACGCTCCCATTGGTCAGCAGTGATAGACCAGGTCCATGGCATCGTACACTTTCAGAAAGTCCAACACCAGCAAGGGAACGTCCGCTAAGTCCTGATTGGTGACTCCTAGGCACTCGAGGATGTGAGCAGGCGTAGCCGTCTCAGAAGAACAGTTCGTGCACATTTCAAAGCTCTTGCGTCCTTCGGAAAATTTCATTGTTTTGATATGGCCACTTATTTATATATATATATATATAGAAAGCGGGCTAGAAGAGTTTGATCCTGTCTTGCAGAACCGTGAGCCAGAGAGCCTCCAGGATGAGAACACTGATACCAATGGTGCTCTGGGGGAGGGGGGGTAATCCAAGCGGCGGTCTTATTCTGGTGTTTAGTTCTAGAAAAAATCTCCAAAAAGGTTAGGGGTGGTGACGGCTCTGATACCTCGCAAGCATCAGCCTTGGCCAAAGTGTCCGCAATCTCACATTTCCCTTTAGATCTATGTGAGAGGGAATCCACTGCAGATGAATTTGATGCGATGTGAAGAGTCATTTTAATTCGGTGAGTATTGACACTCCAACATTATCTCTCACACTTTGCTAATATAACAAGTGCTGTTTTGCACTTCTACTATCAGACAGTATCCAAACCTCTTTTCAATTTGGAAGAGATGCAAGAGAACCAAGGGCCTCATGAATGGCTATCAGCTTACTGCGAAAAACCGAGCAACCGTCTGGATTTCTCCTCTGGATTCTTAAGATATGGTCTTCCGATTTTCGATTGCTTTAAACTAGTCAGTTGCAGAAAAAGTGACTCTACATATTCTTCCAGAAATACTCAAAAAAACATAAAATCTGCACGCATTTGATTGCTTTTGATAAATTGAAATACAAATATTTTAGTTAAGTACACAATTAATGTGTGTAGTGTAAGTCACTTAGTACAATTCGTTCTTTTCAATTTCTACTATTATATCTATTATTCTTACTATTATACTCTCCCTATGCATATTTATTTATTAATATATATATATATATATATATATATATATATATCTTGTTCAAATTTTGAATCGTTAATAAAATACTTTCTATAATCATCTATTCAAGTTCAAACATATTTTTCTTAAAACTTATAGAGGATGGAACTTGATGTTAATACGGTTTTTTCAAGCATTAACTCATTAATTAAGTTTTATTTTTTTAATTTTAAATTTATTCTGCGTTATTTTTTTTTCTGTCAAAATTACAACAAGTTATTACAAGTTACAACTCCTAACGAGGTAGAAATTGACTGAAAAAAATATTACTTGTTGTTACATTATTCAAAATCATTTTACTATATTAAATTGAATATAGTTCAACCCAAATTTATTTCCTAAAGTTGATTTATTTTAGCAAATTAAGAAATGAAGCTAATTGCATCTTCTAGTTTTTGCGCATAAAACTCCTCACAGAAGCAGCAGCCAAGGGAGGTATACATATTTCTAATTATTAGAGTATTTTCTGTATTAATTGTGCGTGAAGTTAAGCTGAATTAATATTATAAATATCGTATGTATAAATTTATTTAAATAAAATAACTATTTAGTTCTTGCAACTTTTAGAATGTATTCCTTTTTTATTCCTTGAGATTTGAAAGTTAACCAAGGGAACACTTCTGAAATCTTGTCATTAAATGTAAACTCACATCATTCAAAATTAGTATTTATAATTATGAATACTATTTAAATTAACGGGATTTGAGATAAAAATTCAAAATGTATCCAATTTTGCTTACATTAATCATTAAAAAAATGTTGCTATAAGCTTCCAAAAATTAGCATCTCTCAGAACCTTAACAATAAAAGTGCATTTTCCTGCAAACATTATACTTTCGCTATTTAAAGCTATTATGGTAAATTTTTTATCCAGAGCATCTTGAAGAAAAGACCAAGCATAGGGAGCTTTTACAGAATTTCGGAGCAATATTTACTTTGCAAGGCTTTAATAATATTTTACTGAAAAAAAAGGATCTTTTAGATGTCTCAGTCTATGTTTACCTTTCTTGAGCTATATGTTCTCCATTACTTTTCTAAAAGTCATGTTTTTTTTTTTTCCGTCTGCCCGCTTGCTGATCTGACCAAATACATTGCTCTCGCATTTTTTGAACCAGAAAAAAGATCCTCCTCTACGTTAAATTTTTTCAGCATTACATTTCAGATCGTTTTTTCACAGACATATATATCCATTCCCTACTCAAAAGTGGATGGCTACTCTTTTGAAATCCTAGTGCAGGACCAGAACTTTTTTTTTTTTTTTTACTTTGCCTTCATCCATGTTTTTCCGCTCGTCCAAGCCTACAAAAGGAGACATTTTGAGATCCCGCACAACAATTGTTTCGAAAGGAGGCAGAAAAAAAATTTTTTTTTTTTGCTGTACGATTTTTTTTCCTTCACTAGGGAATCAATCGCCTTTTAAAAATCACGGGAAAAAATGTAAGAGGAGGAATACTTAAAAAAAAATTCCATATGAATTCCACTGTATTGGATTCTTAAACAGCTTAAGAACTAGACTACTTGGAAAGGGAAAAAATGTTGTTAAAAGGTACTCGAGACACGCTTTGAGGTTTTCCAAATGAATTTTTTGAAATTTGTAAGTCAGATTTTTTTTAATGTTGCGCAGTTAGCTCTCGTGAAACAGACAAAAGTTAGACGGTTCTGTGAATACTTATTTAATTGTTTTCCCCATTACAACATATATATATATATATATAAATATACTAGAGGACCCGACAGACGTTGTCCTGCACACACATCTTAAATTCAAAATAAAAGATTCTTGAATATTCGATACTGCGATCGTAGGGCAGTCTACCGGATCCAATGTAAAACATTCCAAGATCAAAAATTTATAAATAAAAAATTAATTAAATAAACATTTCTTAAACCGAATTATAAATCTAAACCATTCTCGAGTCCACTGGAACGGACAAAAACTTTCATCAACATCGGTCCAGCCGTTTAGGAGGAAATCAGTTACATACACACGCGCAGAAGAATTACATATATAAAGATTATTTCAAAAGATGTTAATTAAAAACACTAAAAAACGTTAATCGTCTGCATTTTCGTAACAATAAAGACCGGGTTTGACTGAAAACCAATTTTCGAAGCCAACTTACGTCTTTTTCAATTCCTACTATTAGCGCACGATTTCTATACATATTTTGTTTGTTTAGTTATTTATTTATTTATCTTGGTTGAATTTTCAATCGTTAATAAAATACATTTTAATGCGCTCAATTGAGCTGAAATGTAATGTACATGATTATTTTGGATGACAATACTATAATTTTTAATTATAATTAATACAAATTAATTGATTAAAATTAATTATTTAAAAAATTACAAATACAGCCACGTTGGCGACTTAGCGACCCTTTTGGCGACTTATGTCAAAATTTGAAAAGGTTTTTTTTCTCACGTGTTAAAGCATTCACTTGAAAGGAAATTTTATTTTATAACAATAGCGTTGTTACAACAATGCAGGTGAATGTTGAGTTGTATTTTTTGAAAGTTTTTAATTAATATCTTTTTACCTAATTGCTATATCAGACCGAATTGTAAATCTAAACCATTCTCGAATTTACTTGATCTCACACAAAAAATTTCATCGAAATCAGTCCAGCCGTTTAGGAGGAGTTTAGTGACAAACATACGCACAGAAGATTTATATATATATATATATGTATTAGCCCTTATTCCTTCCATTTCGCAGGGTAATTTAAAATGTTGTATGACTATTTATTGTTCCTTATACGATTTTTGGTATCCAAGTTCTATTATTAAGCTTTCATTTGTATTCAAAAACCTTTTTATAGCCCTCCCAACTTCATTTGTAAGAGAAATGACTTGAATTTCTAAAATGCAAATATATTTATTTCTCACGGCTGCGCATCCCCACCCCAATCTTGGAGTTGATTTCCACAAAACTCGTTCACAGTGGATCTACAATCAATAAAAGAAGAATGTTTGCTCTATTTCAAGTTTGTAAGTGTAATGGCTAAAAATCTCCAAATATTGTTCACTGTAATTCCTCGAAAGCCCCTTTGAATGCAGATTTCCATAAATCTCGTTCTAAATGACTCTCTGAACTGAACTCTGTGGCTCAACAGCCCATGAGGGGCAAGGCTTACTGTGCCTATATCAGAAAACGTGACCTTGAGCGCTGAAGTGCACGAGCAGATGATCCGATCAGGTGGTCAGTCTGACGAGAAATCCCCAATATTCAGTTCCCAAGAAAGCTTGGTACTCATTTATCGACTCATTGAGGGGATGAAAGAATAAGTCGACCTTGCCTAGTCCGTGATTTGAATCCCGGGCTTCTAGCATGTAAGCACGATAAACGACCACTCTGCCACTGGACTTCCACTGAATTTCAAGAGTTAAAAAAAAAGTTTGGTGAATTTCAAGTCTATAAGTCTAACAGTTCATGTATGGGAATTTTTTTGTCTAATACCCCCACCAATCAATTCCTCTCGGATATAAACTTCCGCAGAAACCCGCTCATATGACAATATCTACTTACAAAAAGTAATATGCGTTCCAAATTTCAAGACTTTAAGGTATTCCACTACGTTCGGAACCGTGATTTTGCAAGTGCATAAATGGTAAATTTTCATGATATTTAGTGTCACTTAGATTAGAATATAAGCATAAAATTGTTTTAAGGACATTGTGACAAAAACAATTTCTTTAAATACAATATTTTGGCAAAAAATTAACTTAGAATAATCTTTTTTAGAAATGTTCTCCGTTTCTGAAAAATGGTTCTATTATAATAATATTTTGAATGTAAATAGCTCAGACCTCTGTTCGAAGACTCAACTAGAATTCTTGAAATGTATAATTTAGAAGTGGGTTTATTCATATTTTACGATAAAAGGGGGAGCAATTAAAAAAAACGCCGATAATAATTTCAATTGAAGGTAACTCTGAAAGTAATGTGAATTATTCAAAAATTCTAGTTGAGCCTCTGTAGAGAATTCTGAGCTATATACAGGCAAAATATTATTATAATAGAAGCACTTTTCACAAAAGGAAAAATTTGGAAAAAAGATTATTCTAAGTTAATTTTTTGTCAAAATATTGTATTTAAATAAAAAAATTTTGTCAAAATAACCTTAAAACAATTTTATGTATGTATTTTAATCTGATTGACACTAAATATCATGAAAGTTTTCCATTTATGCGCTTTTTCATAATCACGGTTCCGAACGTAGTCGGATACCTTCAGGCTAATAGTTCCGTAGGTCTAGTACTGAGTGTGAGTCACTTTTCTTCTATATGTGTATCAACATGTCCAGCATCATCTAAGCATTTTTGAATGCATCTTTCGGTATAAGTTACCTTATATGTATGCATGTACATTTATAATTCTGAAAAATTGTAATTATTCTCTACCCCCGTACTCAGCCGAATGGGTATTTTGGAAGAAAGGATGGTTTGTAGGTGGTAAAGGAGAATATTCCTCCAGATAATGGTGATGATGTCAATAAGACGTTCATAATGCTAAATAGGTAGAGATGATCTTGGCAATCAATTCAGCAATAACCAGTAATATAGAAAAATTTAATTCAATTAATACTTAGATCAACAAAGAAAATTTTAATTTAGCTACTTTTTTATTAAATAGTTACAATTAATATAAATATGTATTTACATAGGACAGAATCACAACATTAAGTGCTAATCAATTTTTAGTAATTATCATTAAAGTATCGTATTGTCATCCAAAACAATCGTGTATATAAAATTTCAGTTCAACTGAATGTTTTAAAACGGGAGGAAAAAATCTTTTGAAGTTTTGACCCAAGTCGCTAAAAATGAAACCAACGTGGTTGTATCTGTAATTTTTTTAAATTATTAGTTTGTCTCAATTAATGTTAATTAATCATAATTCAATTATCGTATTTTAACTAAAAACAATAGTGTATAGAAAATTTCAGCTCAAATGATCACTTCAAAATAAGAGAAAAAAACCGTTTCAAGTTTCAACACAAGTCGCCAAAAGAATTGCTAAGTCACCAAAAATGATACCAACATGGATGTATTTGTAACTTTTTAAAAAATTAGTTTTAACCAAATAATTTTTATTAATTATAATTAAATTACTATATTGCCATCCAAAATAATCATGTATATAAAATTACAGCACAATTGAGCGCTTTAAAATTAATTTTATTAACGATTGAAAATTCCACGAAGATAAATAAATAAATATATATAGAGAGAGTGTGAGCTAATATTAGGAATTGAAAAATTTTTACCTCGAGGCAAATCTAAATGCAAGGGAGAATTAAAATAAGTTTTACAGTTTTTCATCGAATGTGTGTTTCATTCGCTCAGAGCAGCATTGTTACTATGAATGAATTTCGGTGTTCTGTGATTGTTGAACCTTAAGTTGTAAATAACGTGCATTTATACGTATACGTTGCTAGCTTCCTCAAAAGAGAATTTTTAGAATGTACAAGAGAGTTACAAGATAAAATTCTGATTTAATTGAAAGGTCTTTCTTGTTTATTGTGTGGCCTTTTTATATATTTAAGAGCCGTATAGAACAAGTATAGCCATCATAGATCAACATTATATAAAAGAAACCACGGATAGAATAAACTCCCTACAAATCTGAAGATGCTTAAATAATACTGAAAAAGAGAACTAAGAACAAGTAACCGCTTGTGTGAGTGTATGTGTGCGTGTGGGTGTTTAGAGTTAAATTATGTAAAATGAAATAGAAGCAGAAAGCTAAAATTGTTTGAAATCTTCCAATATATTGTTTTCTACAAAATTGATTTCCCAATACAATTTTCTGCACACAATTTTTTCAGATCTTGTTAAGGTATGAATAAAATGTAGTTTTTAAATAATTTAACATACTTATTGAAAAAAAATTGTTCAGAACAATCTATGATAATTCGGTTTTTCTGGATGTACTTAAATGATCTGTTCAATACAGTGTTTCTCAAACTGTGGGGCACGCCGCCCTGGGGGGGGGGGGGCGCGAGCATATCGAAAATAAAAGATTTAAAAAATAATTAGTTTACTGGAATGAATTAAAACAAAATACTTTCAGACATAATAAAAAATGCACTTTTACTCTGATATAATTTATAGGCACGCGCGCGCGATATTAAGTCAGAAAAAATAAAAACTTCTTCAATACCTAATTAGCTATCTTTGATCCTATAACCAAATAAAAAAACTTTTATTTTATTTGCTGTAATCCCATGATGAGAGATTTTTTTATTACGCTTTTTTTTTGTACCTAACATACTACTCTTTCAGAGAAAAAACAGATCCCAGACCCAGAATCGAAAAAATTTAGGAACATAAAAAAATCATCCCTGTCATTATTTTTGAAATACTGCACATTATAGCTGTAATCTGTTTGACCTTCTAAGTTATTGGTACAGTTAGTTATGACCCCTCTCTTATGTGTTCTCTGTTGCGCTTTTTTCCATGCAAAAGAGTTTTATGATATTTGGAAAACCACGGAGAGCACACACACAAACACATAAGCACATGAAGGATTACTTGGCCAAGACATATTTTTTATAAATATTCTCAACATATATAGCATAACGAAAAACGTTTCACACAATTTTTTTAGCAGTAACATACATATTATCATAATGAATATACTTTTTACCCGCAAGTGGTCGCGCGGGACACACAGATTACGAAATTGTTAATTCTGGTAAAGCTGTTTATTTATTACCAAAGAAAAATTGAAAAGTCCTTGAAAGTAGGTAAGTTAACTTTCTCTTAATTAAATTATTCACTGGAATCATGATTTGTATCGTGTACAATAAAATAATTATAAAAAAAAGGATTGGGGTGACTCAATAACCCCGACCGTATCTATCGAGTGCGCGCCTGCTCCCGGGTGAAAACATGTTGAAGTGTTTTCGCTTTAAGTATTAAAAATAATTCAATTATTCTTCATCGATATTTTATATTATTGATCATTATTTAACATCAGTGGCACACACAAGGGGGGGTCCGGACCCCCACCCAAAGCCCTTGATTTTTTTCCGATTGATTATAATTCTAAGTTTATAGTACGCAAAATTTAATTAAGTATTTGTTATTAATGATTAATTTTATTAATTAATGCCAATTATTTATTCAAGAATTAGTTTTTTACTGTGTTTTGTTCCCGAAAATCGACAAAATCGAAAGGAACCTGATATAAGATTGGTGAACTTTCGACCCCGGACCCCCCTTGAAAATTCCTGTGTGCGCTACTATTTAACATCAATTATAAATGCTATGTCTGTGAGGCTTAAAAATAAAATTCGCTTAAAACTAATTATAATTAGAGCAACCATTTTAAAAAAATCATTTTACGTTTTTGTTAACATTGTCGAGCACTTGGCTTTGCTTCCCTTACAATTCAGCTATTATATCAATAATGTTTTATTTTCTTAAAAATGAACTCGTGCAAAGAGCGGGCACTTCAGCCGGTATACTTTTAATTTATCAGTGCTGCACAGAATATTTTATAACTAATTAATTAATACTAAATTAAGAACAAGTTTAATAAGTATTAATGACGTCCATGAGCTTGTCTTGGAAAGCAAAGTTTTTATAAGGAATGCTTATGATTAGAAATTGACCCCCTGAGTTCTTTTTCTATATTTAGCAGATATCTATATTTTGTCTTCTAATCAGCTACCGCATTTTGCAATATGTTCAATTTAAAAATTAGAGAAAGGAAAAATAACATAATAATTATCCTATTATTTTATTTATTTATTTTGCTTAAAAGTCGTCTTCAAAATTTAATACTTATGTTACTAATTTGTATGGTTTATAATTAAGATCGCCTATTGTAGCTTTAGCGTCAAAGTGCATTATTATTGCATTCAGTACATTATTAATGTATAAGGGGGGCGCGAAAAAAATTGTGATTGAAAAGGGGGCGCCAGTATTGAAAGTTTGAGAAGCACTGGTTTAATATGAATAATAATACAAAATGAACAAAAGTTAAATAATTTCTTTATCTAAAGCAACTACTTTTATGAAAGAATAAATGTCTTTTTGCTTCAAACTTGAAATGTAGCAAGAGTATTGTCAATTAATTACAAATACGATTCGAAGAGCAATCAATTTTATTTTATGCACTAAAAACTTCAGACGAACACTCTTATTATATTTATTTTACTATTTATACAATTTTTAATTTCAAAAACATCTCAATTTTTTTTTCATTTTAAAACATAATCAATTTTGAAAATACATATTCCTTTATATTTAACTTAAGCTTGTCAATTCTAAACCCCTGTGTGCTTTTCTTTTTACATTCATTTTAACTAAATTCTTATATATTATGTATACATTTACCAATATGTACCATTCACACAAACACACAGAAACCAACACAATGTAACTTGCCATACACGTTGTTATAAATACATTTTTCATTTGACATATTTCTCATTTCAAGAAAAACTGAGACTTCGAAATGCATATCTCGAAATACCAGTTACGATAAATAATAAATAAATAAGCTTTTGACGGAAAAAAAGAAATCCCTTCACTGTAACCATCATAGTAGTTACAATGCTTCATCTTTCAAAGCAATCTTTCAAATGGGTGACTTTAGAACCTCGTAATTCATTCGTAAACGGACAGATTTACAGATGGATGTCACAAATTGCAAGTAATGGAGAAAAAATGAATAATATTTCAGGAAAAAAGAAAAAAGAAGACATTCAATATATACGCTGTTACAATATCCATCACCTACATCTTTATGGTACGATTCATAAAATATGACGGGAAAATTGTCAAGATATTATCGCTCGTTCTTCATGCTTGTGTTTCCAACTTACTGTCTCAGACTGTTATGACAAGGAAATAGTTTGGGGATTTTTTTTCTATCGGACTTTTCCCACAGTTTTGACAGCAGAAATGCGTATGGAATCCAAACAAAGCATTGAAAATATATATATATATAATTCCGTCACACCGACGATTTGAATTTATTCACATTTACTTCTTTTCTAGCATTTGCTTAAACTATTGTTATTGATGAGAGGAAATTTTCCTATTAGGAAACATTAATTAAATTTCGGTTTACATTTTTTTTATTACTTTCACTCTTACGTCAGAGATTTATCATAATTTTTATTTAAAAATATTAATGAACTATATCGTTTATGTTTATTTATCAAATCTGTACATTGTAAATAAAATTTCCAAAAGAAAAATAAGCATTAATATACAAAATTAACAAATTATAAATTAGTAGAATTTAATACAATTAAATTATTAACCCGTTCCAGGTTCATCTCCTAGTTATGGAACAAAAAAATGTCAATTTTCTATGCTTATTTTCAAACGTAAGTAGTTTTTTTTTAACATAATAGAACCATTTGCGTACAAAATGTATTTAAAATTAATGTAAAAAATATATATTTAAATAAAAATAGAGTAATTTACCTGCAAAGTTGGCTTTATCTGTACGGCAGAAATCCCTAGACTTTGGAGTCAATTCACTCTAACTATTAACATAAACTTAAGAATACATAGTTTGTTATCTTGAATTACAAATTTTATTCACATCTTTTGCAATTACATAAACGATTATGAAATTATTAATTAAAATTTGATCATGTATGATAAACTCGAGAACACTGTAGTGTACATAACCAAGCATCACAATGTGTGTGTGGGCAACATAATCTTATTTCTATTCTTCCCCTCTTCCTTTTACTGTCTTTCTTTGAGCAGCAAATAATACACTGTCCAGTTGGATTAGGTTTTCTCTGTTGGGGGAACGTAGTCAACAAAGTTTCTTTCAGATAAGCGTAAAAGGAGGTTCTTATTTTGCATAAAATTCATCCGAGGGGTACTTTTTAATTATTCTAAACTATAACGACAACATGTGAAATAATTTGAGAAGGACCGATTGCGATGTGTAAATTTTCACAGTGCCCGAGCTACACTCGAGAAAATCCGGGAAAGGGTTAAAGAATAATAAAATTCGAACATGATAGAAGGTAACACTACACACTTCTAAGTATACAATAAGAGGATTAAACATTTTAGCAGAAAAAAATAACCTTCCATGGGAATACGGTTGGCATTGTAGAATATTGATGAAACTGAACATCCGTCTTGTAGAGAGACTGGGGCACGTTAAGTTATTCGAGGGTCAAAATCCTCACGTTGTGTAAAATTTAGAAGAGTGGGTTACTGGCTGGGGGATGTCATTCTCAACCATTTACCATGATACAAAATTAAAAAGTCCGTTGTCAATAGCCCTAGTTTTGCTTTATTAATAAACAGTCACTCCAACAGATTGCTTTAAATAGCTGAATTAGTTGCGAGAAAGATATCCAAAGTACATAATTCCTTCTTAGAATTTGTTAGATTTGGTAAATGTGCTGGTGGAAGGAACATAGCTGCGTAATAAGTTACTTGGGCTATGAAAATTTTTTTCTGGTGGGGAATCTATTCGATCCGTTTTCAAATGAAAGGTGTCAGTTAAAATCTTAAAATTATCAAAAAAATTAATAAAATTAACAAAAAGCTTTTTACTATCAAACGGGCTCTCATACCTGAAAATATGTCTTTAGAATTTATTTCCGTCTTCAATGAGTGAAAAAGTCAAAGATTTTTAAAATCAAAAAACCTTTAGAACTAACTTTGAATTTCTTTCAAATAATATGAGCTATTATAAATGGGCGACTTTCAAACAATGCAATTACTCTAGAAAATTTAAACCAATTCACATTAAGAATGCCAATCCTGATAAGAGATTAAAGAAATTCAAACGATTTATTAATGAACACATGAAGAGTAGATTCACAGACATCATGTCAATAACTTATATAAGCCAGGTAAAACATTAATTTAAAATTGAGTTAAATTTCAAAGACAGAAGCTGGACGTCTTTTTTTATTTCAACTAAGTATATATTGTTATTTAACTTACATAAATATTTTCTATGTGAATAACAAAGCCAAAATTTTAGACACAATATATTATATAATTTGTTTATTAAACTTATTAAGCATTTATATGAATATTAATATATACACGGGGATTATATTTAAAGTTAAAGTTTCAAAACACTATAAAACGAATCACTGATCAAAATGACGTCAAATTTGAACGGATTATTTTTGAAGAAGGGGAAAAGCGTATGGTGTAAAAAAAAAGTAATTCCAAATTTTAGCAGCAGAGGGCTCTGTAAGAATCATGATTTAAAAGGGTTCTAATAGAAATGACAGAGAATCGTAAAACAACAGCTAAGATGTAAATTATACGTTAAATAAGTGTGATGTTCAGAGTGCATGGATATTCAGGTGTGATACTTTTAGTTACGTAAGCCCACCTACCACTGCAAACCATATCACATCGGATGAAAAAAATCGTTTTTTTTTAACTCTCCCGAGGCCAAAAACCACATAATTATTCATAGACCAAAAACTGCAAAAAAGTGTCCATCAAATCGGGTTTTAACTGTCCCTAGACCAAAAACCGGACACAAAGTGTCCATCAAATCTGTTTTTAAGTATCATTAGGCCAAAAACCCCATAAAAAGCATCCATCAAACCAATTTTTAAATTTCGCAAGACTAGCGCAAAGCATAATCAATATGCTGTCACCGTTTTCAGCCGCAAGTTTAAATTGAGAAACAGCATGTTCCACAACTGATCTATGTGTCTCCAGGGTCATGTTCAGAATGTATTGCGCAATGCGTGACTTCAGTTCAGCAAAGTGTGCAATCGGAGCGCTTAACACATAGTTCAGATAGCCCCACTTCTAGAAGTCACACGGATTAAGATCAGGTGGTCGGGTGGCCAGGCTGCAGCAAAATAGTGGCTGATAACTCTAACATTTCCAATCTTTCACAAAAATGATCCCATCCATGCAACCACGCTGTAGAAGATCTGGAATGACGTGGTTGTGCAAAAGACACTTATAATCCTAACCAGTGACGGTAACGGTAACAGGACCAAAAGGACCCGTCTCCTCGTAAAGGTATGGTCCTATGATGGATGATGCAGTAAACCCGCACCGCTGAGTGACCCCTGCAGGATGAAGTGGTACTGGTTGAGTTGCGAGTGGATTCTCTGTAGCCCATAGTCGGAAACTATGTGTATTGCAATATCCTGTCATATGGAAATGGGCTTCCTCTGATCACAAAAGTTTCCACCGCAATTCATTGTCCATTTCAAGCAAGAAATTATAAAGCCAAAGTCTCTTTTGCTGGCAGGTCAAAAGAAAGCAACTCCTGCGCATGGCTATTTTGTATGGATAGCAATGCAAAATGTTATCCATGCTGTCCAGTGATCGGGCAATTCTCCGAGCACTGCACGGTTGTAAACCACCGCTTGTCTCCTCCTCCAATACTATAACCGTTTCCTCAACTACCATCAAATTAACTCTTTTTCTTCCTCTACCAGATTGCACATGAAAAGAACCTGTCTCTTCTCGAATTTTTGAATCATTTTCTTTAGACCCTGGACAGTTATCGGATCAGCGCCTCTTTTTATACCCTTGAGTGTCCAAAACTTTTACAGATCTGTTGGTGTACAGTCGCTGTTCTTATAAAAAAGCTTTAAATGCAGAGTGTAGTCCTTCAATGGGCCATGGCTAAGTTCTCAAACGTAAAATTAGGAAAAGTCGTATACACGGCGTTTTTATAACAACTGAAATGAGTCGGGCACGTGGCAGGTATTTTCATTTACATATTTTGACGCTTATAGAACCATCTCTTGAGAAAATTTGGAACTTTTTTTCTTATGTCATACGCTTTCCAATAGTATTGCTCCTTCAATTGTATTGCATTCAAATTTGACGTCATTCTGATAAGTGGTTCTTTTTTTATCGTGTTTTGAATTTTTAACTTTAATTATAATTACCATATGTATATATACAGAGAGAGAGAAAGGATTATTTTCAATAAGAATATCAAAGATTCATTGCAGGAGTTAAATTGAACGAAAAACATTTACAATATGACTTCAGAGTGTAAAAAGAAAAAACATCTAAACTTACATTTACAGTAACTATTTAACTGAAAAAAATTAAATATCAAAGACACTTTTGACAATCTGATTAAAATATTATGAAAAATATATGTTTATTATTATTTATTGTTTAATTATACAAGAATTATTTATTTTATGAGCAAAAAAAAATTCATACTTTTTTTATGCATATAATCAACAAATATCGTCCAAATATACAAGGCGCATCCAGAAAGCAAAAGTTTCCCTATTTTTTTAGAAAAAAGAACTCACACTTTCAGGAACATATTTATTGGCAACAAGTACAGCAACATTTCAGCTATTTTTCAACATAGTCACCACCAGAAATGAGACATTTGTGGAATCGAGGGATCAACTTTTGTATCACTCTGTGGAAGAACTTTGCCGCCTGTGAATGGAACCAGCGTGTGACAGACGTTTTCAATTTTTTGAACAGCAGATACTTAGTGACAATCTCATGCAACAAGGATTGCGATATCTGCGGAAACTGGCCGGTCAGCTCCGTAATCGTGAAGCGACGGTTCTCCATCACGCGCTGCCTCACAGGCTCAACAAGATAAACATTGATGAGAGACTTTCGCACACTGCGCTCTTCATGGACACTTTAACGACCCTCTGAACACTGCCTACACCAGCGATGTACCATCTGCTTACTCATGATGTTCAGCTCATAGGCCTGACAAAACTGACCATGAATTTCAATAGGCGCAATGCTTTATGCATTCAAGAACTTTAACACCGACCGAACTGCGCAGGCGGCGAGAAAAGGAATAAGAGTTTCCATTTCGGACCACTGCTACCACGCTACTGGCACGAGGCGGGACCTGTCCGGCTGGTATATGATTGATACGTCATAGATCTGTTACGCATGCTCAATTGACACGGCTAATTACGTTTACTTTAAAGGGGAAAACATCGGGAAACTTACTTTCTGGATGCGCCTCGTTAAAAATGAGGGAATGCGTAACATTAAAAAAAGAAGGTAACACTTAAATGTAGTGTATTTCTAGTATCATGAAAAATGTATGTTATTCAATGAACTTACAGACATTCCCATATTTTCGCAGTACATTTTTTGGGGGGTGGGGGGAAATACTTTTATTTTTTAAAAAAATAATTTTAGTTACATCAATTAATTTTAACCCTTGATTTACTGCAATTATTTCCTTGCAATATTTCTTTTAAGTCACTACATAAAAGATTAAGTGATATACATAAATAAAATATTAAACTTTGGGAAATTTAAATCGTTAGAACTAATTAATTGAATTAGTACTTTAAAATACCGTCTGTACATGGAGGCTAAACATATTCTCATAATATAAAAATATCATTTAACTTTTTAAATGGAGTTTTAAACTAATATTTTACAATACAAAATATTTATATCACTAATATTTTACAATAGAAAATATTTATATCACTAATATTTTACAATACAAAAAAAATGTTTTTGAAAATTATAAATTTTTTTACACATAAACTTTTAATATGATGATATTCAAAGAAACACGGTTTATCTTTTCATTAAGGCACAACAATACATTACACGTTGCTCATTCTTTATTAAGGGTTTCGATGGAATGCTTTTAAAGTACTGAATCCTGGGGAAGGAAGCACTGTATTTTCTGAAGATGAACTACTGCATTATGGGTCTTGTTCTGTCTCATGGTCATCTTCTTCAGAATCTGACGAAATTTATATTATTTGCTGGGACTTCTTCATTTGAAGAATCTTCTACAAATGCACCATTGTTTAAAACATTAAAACATTAAACATTTATTAAGCATACATTAAAACATTATTGTTAAATCGCAGTTGCACGCAAATAAATTAAAGTGTTAAATTTTGAATGAAGAATAGAAATTTCATTTAATTGTGCAGTAAAAAAAAGATTCAAATTTCTCACTTTTTGGAGACGCGGGGAAAATAATAAAAAAGCAAAATAAATATGTTAAACTAAAAAAATGCCTAAAAAAGTATAACTCTATTACATTTTAGACGCTACAATTCTACGGAAAACAATAATAAATTACACGGACGAAAAGTAAACAGGAAGTGTTCTCTAACACACAATGTAATAGCGGTACTTATAAGTACAGAGAAGTTATTCAACCGTAATATTCATTATCTATACTGTTTACTTAAAATAAATAGTAAAATGATTTGCTAAGGTCTTTACTAAACTATGATAAAAATAAGACACTTTACTTTTGACTTCACTCGACGACTTCTGTTGATCAAAAATGACAACCTGGGCAATCCAATCAAAATGGTGGCTGAAAACACTACGTCAGTCTTAAAACTATTCTCTGAAATACTCATCATAGAACTCGTGCTATTATCTATCCTGGAAGAGAGGAATTAAAAAAGCGTTTCTGCTAAATACCGTCAGAATATTTGTGAAGATAAATTGTATATAATTTTATACTAGGTGGTATTTATAAATACCGTCAGAAGATAAAAAGTTCAGCGAATAGTTTATTTCAGATTTCCCGGACTAAATAAACAAATAGTGATTTTATGTGAATAAAGAGAGAAAGCCATCTTCAAGTAATTATCAGGTTAAACAATGCTTACAAAATTTTTTTAGAGGAAACATTAACTAGAGAAAGAAAGAGAGAGTTAACATTACATTGGGTACTTCGAGAAAAATATTTATATTGATGTGTGTTTTTGAATTTAAAAAATATACTAAAAACTATAAATGCAGGACATTAAAAAACTTTGCCTACTTCTATTTTTATTCCACAAGATTGGTGTCAAAATATTTGAGAAAACAGGGAAAAAACACTAAAAAAAAGTCAATGGTTTAATATACATTTTTTTAACTATCTGTTGCGTGCCAAATGCTCTGGTGTTCAAAATTAACAGAGTGCGCCTATTTAATTCATTACCTGAAAAGATGCAGAGCAGAAGGTAAAACTAGCTTTGTCAAGCAAACATTCACATTTTTCACGTCGATTACTTAGGTATACATGAGCTATTAGCTAAATATTAAGAGAAAAATGTTTAAAAAGCACGCGTATCTCTCGATTTCGCGCTGCTTTCTTTCAAATACTTTGGAAACTTTAATAATGTGTTTTTACTTCACAACATTCGGAGAAATTCTGATAAAATAAGCAACCACCATACTGTTTGAATAATGGAAAAGGGCGACAAATCATCGTAGTAGGACCATTTCATGTGCTGATTTTATAAAGATTTAAAAATAATGTATATAAATGTATACAATTTTAGAAAACTTAACTTTAAAAAAGTTAACTTAGAATAACCTTTTTTTTTTCAAAATGTTCTCCTTTTGGGAAAAATGCTTCTATTATAATAATATTTCGCCTGTATATAGCTAAAACATCTGCACAGAGACTCAACTAGGATTTTTGAAAAAACAATACACATTATTTCCAGAGTTACCACCAATTGAAATAATTATCGGCGTTTTTTTCTTAAAATGTCTCCCCTCTGTTGTCGTAAAACATGGATAAATCCACTTTATAAGTTATATATTTCAAAAATTCTAGATGAGTTTCTGTACAGAGGTCTGAGCTATATACAGGCAAAATATTATTATAATAGAAGCATTTTTCACGAAAGGAAATTTGACATATTGCTCATTCTATGTTCATTTTTTGTAAAAATATTGTACTTAAATAAATTTTTATTCTTGTACTATTAAAAAATTTTATGTACATTTTCTAAGCTAAGTGACACTAAATATCATAAATATTATCCATCTATACACTTTTGCAAAATCACGGTTCCGAACGTAGTTGGATACCTTAAGTTAATAATTCGTAGAAAAAAATGTTGGAGAAAGGTCATTCAAGAGAAACGCCAACAACTGAAGACAGATATTTTGTCATTACAGTGAAATGTAATAGAAGTGCAACAACTTCCTAGCTACCTCATGAACTTTGAAAGACCACAGGGAACCAGCTTTCTAGATTTGCTGTTTCCATAGAGCAGCATAAGAGAGGTTTATTTGCCAGAAGAACCGCTTGTTACATTTTACTTATTTCTGCGAACAGAAGAACTTATTTAACATGGAGCAAAGAAAGTTCATATTGGAGAGCTGCCAGTGGGGGATCTTGCAATTTACTGTGATGACTCCAGATTTTATTTTCGACGTACTTTCATCTGAAGGAAGCTAGATATCATTGCATAATCTCCAACATCGGAGTAGAGTTCTGACGGTCTGGTGACTCACTGTATCGAAAAGGCCCTCGGACATATGTCTTTGACAGAGGTTTTAGGACTGCTGTGAAGCATAGGATAGAAAACATGCTTGCATTTTCAAGATTGCAGTTGGCCCTAATAACTTTCTATAGATCACACATACTTCTTCTACATAGAGCTCATCTAGCCGATGAAGTTTTACAAAACAAACATTTTACGGAGGAATTAGTCTTTAAGGTCTTCACAGTGTAACTCTATAAAACATTGATCAGAGATGATTTAATGAAATTGTTGAAAATTGAAACTGAAATTTCTGTAAAATTGTGACTTACTACTCCATAAACTCATACACTATCTGATTTCTAGTGTAAATTAACATTGTGAAAATGGTATAATTTTAAAAATCAATGTTTTCTCTGCAGCCATTTACTGTAACGTTTTGTTAACTCTTTAAGACTTTGCAAATTTGATGCTAGTGTGCCACAACAGAATGATCATATGCGTATTCTATAAGAATTATTTGGCACTTTATTTGTATTATATCAACCTATTAACCGAAAAACTTGCGACTATAAAAAAAACTTGCCCCATTACAGGCTTGGATATACAATAAATCCATACGCTCCGAATTTTTTAATTCTTATGAAGTTTTTACTTAATGGAAAGATCAGGTCACTAAGTACAAACAATGTTTTTTGTTAGAAATAAGAAATGTTTTAGAAAATTCAAATTGTATCAAAATATTTTGTAATATGAAGATTTATCAAATGCTTCCTCAAAAAAGTAAAAGGTAAAAATAATTTTTAGTTCCCCTATTTCAAAAAATACACGCATTTGAAAATAAAAAAACATTAAGAAAACTTATACTCAAACTATTATTGAAGAAAAAGAGAAAATACAAAAATTAGTTTTAGTAATGTGTTGTAAAAAATATTGTTTTTTCATCTTAATGTTAAAAAACCTAAACGAGTGATTCAGTTTATTTAAAAAAGTATTTTCTTTGTCAATATATTTAATTCAAATTTAAAATACAAGAAACATATACTATTTTTCTATGATTAACATATATATGTCTCTCTATTATTATAAAATTCTTTTTGATTCTCCTTATATACCTTTTGCTAATTTCTGTAAAAAGATCTACGCATGCATGTGTGTGTGAATGCACATTTTCACTCTATTTATAATTTTTTTTTTGTATTTTGAAAATCGCAATAGTCATTTCAACAACTAATTTGCTTTGAAATAGATTTAAGTTTTAAACATTAAAAAAAGCTTTCTTTTTTGTATAGAATTCCTAAAAGTATTAATTTCCTTTATTTATATAAGTTTTGAAATTATTCACCATTGCTCTAGAAAATAAAATATTTATTAACGCAAGCTTTATTTTTTGTATACAGTATAAAATCTTCATCAAATATATACACATACCAATTCATTTTGATATAACTTAACTCAGTGGTACTACAACCCGGAGCCCGGGGTGCACGAGCAGATGTTCCGGTCAGGTGGTCAGTCTGAAGCGTAGTCCCCAGTGTTAAGTTCCCAAGCAAAATTAGTACTCATTTATCAACCCACAGAAGGGATGAAAGAATGAGTCAACCATGTCCAGCCCGGAGATTGAACCTCGGACCAGTGACGCGGAAGCGCAGTGTACTAACCACTCAGCCACTGGGTTTCATTTTAATATTTAATGAAACACAATCAAATTAGTCTTTCCGAAGCTTATATTTTTCCAAGCGTAATGTTCATACTTTCTTATTTAGTTTCTCAATCTTAAATTTTCTTCTTTGTTTATAAATTAAGGAATTTAACCCCTTAAGCGGTATGCATATAAAACGTACAGGCCACCGAAAGTTGACTGCGACTAGTTTTCCCCATACGCTGTACGGGCACTGATATTTTCTTTCTTTGTTTTACTCTTATTTTGAATTCTTATGATGTATTATGTAGTACTAGTATTTCTAAAAGGGGATGCACACACAGTTCGTCTATAATGCTAAAATGCTTTCATCCAGCTTTTTTTTGTGATTAAGGCGTGAATTAGTACGGCAGTGCTTCTCAAACTTTCAATATTCGGGACCCAATTTTCATCACGCCCCCCTCCCCTCTTACATTAACAATGTATTGATGCAGTAATAATGTATAATACTTTGACACTAAAGCTACAATACGACCTTAATTATAAACTGTACTAATTATCAAGTATTAAATTTTGTACATGCTAAGCCCATGGAAAAAAATCACTGGAAATTATTAAGCTTGTTCTTAACTTATTATTGATACTTAGAATCAAGTACATTGCTTCATACTGATACATTTACTCGTATGAGTATAGTATATCAGAGTAAATGTGTATTTTATTTTTTATTATGTCAAAATACATTTCGTTTTGCTTCCGATGAGTAAATTTTGATAACTTTTTAAATAATCTTTTATTTTCGACTTTTCGATATGTTCGCGCCCCCTTGCAGCGTTATCACGACCCCCAAACTGTGGGGCCCCCGACAGTTTGAGAAGCACTGTGGTACGGAGTTTAGTTATAAACAATAAAAAATGTTCCGTTTTTGAAGCTTTGTAAATAAAAAAAATGTCCATTTAAGGGGTTAAAATTTCAAACAATAAGCATTACTCTTTAATGGAAAGAAGGATCATTTACAAATAATTTTAGCTATATTCTAAAAGAAGAAACATAATCCTAACATTTGAGTTATATTATGTTGCAATGTGTGAATTTTTAGGAGAGAACTGGATATTCATTTCCGAAAAAGGGGCATTGGAAAAGAAAAGATCCCGGCAATTCTATTTGAATATACATAGCATTTCCGTATTCAATTTATTTGAAAAAAAAAGCGTGTTCTATGTGTAATCAGATTGTAATAACTAATGGGCAATTCATAAAGGCACTAATAAAGTAATTTGGATTATTAGCGTTAATTCGAATTATACGACTTAAATACTACCAGCTGCCTTATTAACATTATCGCGATTAGCATTATCTTAATTAGTTTACCCATTTCCTAACTAATTATAACAATATCGCCCTTCTTTGTATTAGAACAAAACGCGCTCTGTAATTAATGAAATCTGCAAAGCGGATTTCTTTTTCGATGAGAGATTTGTGTTTAATTAATCTTGCTTTATGGCATTGTGCAACTTGTTTTCGCATGGAGTGGAGTTAGTTTAAAATGATAGTTGCAATCAGGTGCTTGTTGGCTGCTTCAATCTTTTTTTTTAATGTAAACTTTGTAAATGTGTGATTTTTAACTTAAGGTATCGACTACGTTCGGAACCGTGATTTTAAAAGGCGCATAAATGGACAATTTTCATGATATTTAGTGTCACTTAGATTAGAATACATGTATAAAATTGTTTTAAGGACATTTTGACAAAAAAATTTATTTCAATACAATATTTCGGCAAAAAATTAACTTAGAATAACCTTTTTCAAAATGTTCTCCTTTTGTGAAAAAGGCTTCTATTATAATAATATTTTGCCTGTTTATAGTTCGGACCTTTGTACAGAGGTTTAACTATGAATTTTGAAAAATTCACATTATTTTCAGAGTTACAACCAATTGAAATAATTATCGGCGTTTTTTTCTTAAAATTTCTCCCCTTTGTTGTCGTAAAACATATGGATAAACCTATTTCTAAATTATATATTTCAAAAATTCTAGTTGAGCCCCTGTACAGAGGTATGAGCTATATACAGGCAAAATACACTGCTGGACAATTGCTAAGGACGGATAACACTATCATCCATAGCAACCACAAAATGAAAGGAAGCAAAATGTGGAAAATTAGAATAAGTGCGGGATATTAGTAAGAAGAAGTATGAGTATGCAAATTTTTTATCCACGTCTGTTCATCACGTGATAGCGTTCATAAGAGCTTTAAAGGTTTTGACGCGTGTGGACAGTTGTTGTTTCAAGTCAAAATTTTACAGGAAAGATTTAATAGACGAAATTAAAATTTTTGGCATGTCTTCCCGACATCACATAGATGATTTTATGCGTGGCCGAATTATTGGAAAGATCGAAGAAGGGCGAAAAATAACAGATGTTGCCAGGGAGTTCGACATCGTTCACAGCGTTGTTTCAAGACTGTGGAAGTCATTTAAAACTACTGGAATGTGTAGTAGACACGGCACGGGGAGGTCGTGTTAGAAGTACGACGGCTGCAGAAGACAGATATATCGTCCTATCAGCAAAAAAGAACAGGCGCACCACAGCTCAGCAGGTGGCAAATCAGTTTCTTGCTGCCTCAGGAAAGCAGATCTCCCGAAATACTGTTGCCAGACGTTTGAGGGGAGGAGGACTATACGCACGCAGACCTGTTGTGTGTGTCCCATTGACCAGACAGCACCGTACTGCCCGTTTGCAATGGTGTCGTGAGCATCACAATTGGACTGAACAGGACTGGGCATGCGTACTATTCTCAGATGAGAGTAGGTTCAGTCTGTCATCGGACTGTAGACGCCAACTGATCTGGCGCGAGAGTGGTACTGCTTATCGTCCAGAAAATATCCAGGAAAAGGACCGATATCCGACATGCAGTATCATGGTGTGGGCCGGCATCATGATCAATGGCCGCACGCGCCTACATGTGATTGCGAATGGGACTATGACGGGCCAACGATACATTGATGAAGTTCTACTTCCTCATGTTCGTCTTTTCCGTGGTGCTGTCGGTGATAAATTTGTTTTTATGGACGACAACGCAACATGTCATCGAACACTCGCTGTTCAGGATTGTCTAGACAGCGAGGGTATTCACCGTCTCGTATGGTCAGCGCGTTCTCCAGATCTAAACCCATTGAAAATGTGTGGGATGCTTTGAGGAGGCAAGTTGCTGGTCGAAACTATCCTCCGACAAACAAGAACACCCTCATCCGTGCACTCAGAGAGGAATGGGATAAATTGCCTCAACAGCTGCTGGATAATGTTGTGCAAAGTATGGAACGACGTGTGAAATGTTGCATCACACTCCACGGTGGACATATCCCGTACTGATACCTTTCTTTAAGGTGCCTGCTGACTTTAAGATGCATTGTTCCATTTCTCCGTACGCAGATCAAATGAACATTTTTTTTTCTTT
>BMAU01001211.1:65000-95730 GCA_019973935.1 Trichonephila clavipes
CGTTATCACGTGACACAATTTCACACACATATATGATAGTTAATGAATTTAACACAATTTTCAGTAATTGTTCAAATGACTTCCTTAAGAATCAAACTTTTCTTAATAATCAAATTATAATTTATTTTTTAAAAAAAACTGAGAACCAGTAATCAAATAAATAAAACTGTTTGCCGTTTGGCTACACTTATGTCTAAGTCAGTGCTTCTCAAACTGTGGGGCGCGCCCCCCTGGGGGCGCGATAACCCTTCGAGGGGGGCGCGAGCATCTTAAAAATATAAAAGGCTTAAAAAATTATTTTTTGGAATGAAGTAAAACAAAATGCTTTCTGACAAAATAAAAAATACACATTTACACTGATATAAATTATATATATCATCTGGTTTTCCACTTTCAAAAGATTCCACTTCAAACGCTCATTAGCTATCTTTGATCCCAAAACCAAATAAAAAAAGATATTTTGTTTTCTTTGCTGTAATCCCGCGATGAGAGATTTTTTACTACGTTTCTTGTAACCTCTAGAATAGTACTTTTGTTTATTATCTGTTTGACCTTCAAACTTACTGGTATGCTTAACTCCGTCTACTTTTCTTTTGGGAAAGTTGTAAATAATATTTTTCTGTTGCTTTTCCCCACGTAAATGAGTTTTATGATGTATGGATAAGCATATTGAGCACTTTGAAGGATTAATTGGCCAAGATGTATTTTATGAGTAATCTGAAATTGCATTATAAAAAACGTTTTACATAATTATTTTTTTATAACTGAGATCGATGTTTTTGTATCGAATACATTTTTTTCATGGGAGCGGTCGCATGAGGCGCTGAATCACTCCAAATTCTGGTAAAACTGTTTATTCGTTAACAATTTCTTGACAGTATCCTCCGATATGACAGTCTTAATGGAAACTAAAATGAATTTGTCACATTTATGCCTCTTTTTTGAGAGTGGCAAACGGTTTTTTACAATCAAGGTACTTGTTTTGATCGAGTTCCCTTCACGACCACTTTTGTTCAGAAATATTTTCTATGAATATGCTATACTTTCCCCTACGATTAACTTTGTGGTTTTAATTGCTGTGTTGTACAACTTATGGTTTATAAATGTAAATGAGCAGAATATAAAAAAATGGGCATCTGTGATCTCTCTATTGAAGGAAGATGAAACTGATCAAGCAATTGAAGAACCTGATGAAATAATGCATATTAATCGTGATAGCGAAAGTAAATATGACAAAAGTGATAGACATGAAACGTTTGAGTTGAATTGTAATTTTCAAATGCTGCCTAAAGAACTCTATCAAGAAAATTAAGATATCAAGAAAACTAAGAAGCCATAAATGTAACACTTTGCCTTGTCAAAAAGACACAAGCAAGAAAAGGTTACACATGCTATTTGTAGATCATCAACGAATAGAAAAATTACAATAACGTGAGCAAAATATGACAGTTTGGATTGCAAATAACGTTCTTGTATTGTTAGTGAAAAGTGTCTGTGATTTATGTTCTTTATTAAGGTCACGCACATTTGGAACGGTTTCATTAGCTTTATTGGATTTTTCTCAAATCATCAAAGAAAAATTAAAAAGTCCTTTAAAGTAGGTAAGTACATTTTCTCTTAGTTAAATTATTCGCTGCAATTGTGATTTTTATCGAGCACAGAAAAAAATAATTATAAAAAAAAAAAAAAAGGATTGGGGTGACTTGGTGAAGTGATCGCGCGACCATTAAGGTTAGTGTGGAGTGGGCGCCTGCTTCCGGGTTAAAACATTTTGAAGGTTTCTCGCTTTAAATATTAAAAATAACACAATTATTCTTCATTGGAATTTTTCATGCGTTTTCCTTATTTAATATTAATTCTAAAATCATTTTATATTTTTGTATGCATTGTTGTGCACTTGGTTTTACTCTTCTTACAATTAAGCTATTATATCAAGAATAATGCATTATTTTTTAAAAAAATAATCGCAGAACGGGTACTTCAGCCAGTCTACTTATAAATGTATCAGTACTGCACAATGTATTTTATAACTAATTTATTAATACTAATTTAAGGCGACTTGGTACCCTAAAAATCACAAACCTATCGTTTTTTTTTTTATTTTCATTTAATCTTATTCTTTGCATTATTATCTTTCGATTGATATATCACTTGTGCATGTTGGAAAGTTAGAAGTTGAATAAAACTTCATTTGAAAACAAATTAGGTAATTCAGCCACACCCCCTTTTTAGAAAAAAAAAGCTAAAAAATGTGTTATGATAAAAAAAAAAATCTATTTTATAAATAGAAATAATAACTATGAAAAAGAATGTGTAGTATTAAAAGTAGAATATTTCCGAGGCAATACAATAATGTAATTTTTCTTCCTTGTGAAATGTGTGCATGTAAAATTTTTAAACTAAGGCATTTTATATTATTAATTTTATAATTTCAGTTCTTATTCCTGATATATTTTTCATACAAATGTAATACTTCAATATTATAAGAAGAAAAACAGCTAAAATTTCTGTCGTGACAGAAAAAAATTTTTTTTGAAGTTTTTCTTGAGTTTTCTTGTGCAATTAGTACTCTCTAAAAGTTGATCATTTATAAAAATGTGTGGGTTGAAAACATATGAAAATGCAATTATTTTAAAGAAAAACGTATAAGTAATATCTTAAAGTGGTAATTTATGTTTAATTAAGCTTATAATAATTTTTTTTTTCGAATTATAAACTTTAAAGTGGTTTTTCTCAGTTTGTGTTTTTCGAAACCTTAGTGCATTCAAAATGCTACTCCTTCGACAATTATTTACCAAACACTTCAATTTTTTCAAGCGTGTTAAAAATAAAGCATGTAATAAAATTAGGGATCCGTTTTGCTATAAACTGAATACTTTTTTAAAAAAAAATAAAATGTAAGACATGTTGGCTTTTTCGTTGATTTTTAGCTTGTATATCAACATTTTATTTTTTTTTTTTTCTCGAAAACGAATTAAATTATTCTAAAATCGATCCCTAAAGTTAAGAACACCCATAAGAATATTATAAAAAATTTCAGGTCAAAAATTAATTTTTACAAAAGGAGTAGGATTTTAAAATTTTCCCAATTTTCTTCAAAAAATTTAAATTTTTAAAATTGTGTGAATAATATATGAAAATTTTCATCTGGTAACATTTTCTTGAATAGAAACATTGCATAAAATGTTAAAATATAATTTTTAAATACGCAAATAAAGAAGTTTGCTCAAGGGTGCCAAATCCTCTTAAGAGCAAGTTTAATTATTATTAGTGACTTCCATGGGCTTGTCTTGCAGAGCAAAGGTTTTCAAATGAAGGCTTAATATTAGAAATTGACACTCTGAGTTCTTTTCTATATTTAGCTGAGATCTATATTTTGTCTTCAAAGCAGCCACCGCAGAAAATCCGGTTTCACAAAGGTACGATGTTGAAAACGGTAAAAGTATACGAAATGCTTTTGTTTTCAGTTCAGAAAATTCATCATCTACTTCTGCTCAAAATTGAAGAGAGTTTTATTACAAAACTGTCTTTTAATTTCGCCACTAGATGTGAAATCTATGAAACTTTTCTTCTTCGGTAGGGGAGAATCCTTCTGGGGTATTTTGAAATGAATCTCTCACCCATTCGTAACTTGCTATCAAGTTGTCCTCAGCAAAAAAAAATATTTTTAAAATTTTTTGCTAACATAGCTAAATGATATTCAATAGTTTTATAAACAACTTCCACATGTTGTTCTTCAGTTTTGTAAGTTTTTACACATTTATCCGCATTTTCAAGCATTTCTAGGTTTTTTTTTGCTTTAAATTTCGGCTCCATAATTGTAATTTTCTACAAAAAGCAATAATTTTATCACGAGTGTCAAACATATGTACATTTGATCCTTGAAGTTGAAGATTCTATATATTTAATTTCTCAAATATATCGACTAAGTAGCTCAACTTCCTCAGAAATAAACCATCTCGAAATTTCTCAGCTTCTGGTAGGTTTTCCTCTTCTAGAAAAATGGTAATTTCATTTCTTAATTCATAAACACGTTGTAAAAATTTCCCGCGTGATAACCATCTTGCTTCACAATAAAATAGCAACGATGAATACACTGTGCCCATGTCTTTGCAAAGTCCAGAAAAAGATTCTTGATTTTAGGGGTCTCATTTTTATGTAATTTACTACAGTCACTAGCACAATATTCAGACCAGGACTAATTTCTTTGGAAGCCATAGCTTCTCTGTGGATCATACAATGTGTCCAGATGCACAGTGGAGTTTTTGTTTCACAAGTGCTTGTATACTTTTAAATCTTCCTGACATTATACGAGCACCATCGGTGCATATTCCGACACAATTTTTCCACTCTATATTTGCCTCGTTTATAAAATTATTTAAAATATCAAATAATGCCATTGCTGTTGCTTTAAGTTTTATTGGTTTACAAAAAAGTAGTTCTTTTACCGCTGACATACCATCCCAAAATCGAACATACGCAATGAAATGAGCATCTTTATTTCTATCTGTTGCCTCGTCAAGCTGAATTGAAAACAATTTATCACGCAACTTACCGAAAAGCTGTTGCTCTACATCTTCAGCGATATCATCAATTCGACGGGAAACAGTATCATTTGATAAGGGTATGGACTGCAACTCTTTGGCAAAATTGTCTCCAAACATAGTTTCTACAATCTCAATTGCTGTAGGCAAAATAAGCTCTTCGGCAATAGTGTGAGGCTTTTTACATCTGGCTATTTCATATGATACTTTGTAAGAAGTAAGTAAAGCTTTTTCATTCACTGACAAAGTTTTTTTTAAAAAATGTTTTTGTTTTCCGTATGATTTTAATTTTGATTCAAAGAACTCTCGAGGTTTGTTAATGTACTCACCATGAAGCGTTTCGAAATGTCTTTTAAGTTTATTAGGTTTCATACTGTCTGCTGCCAATATTTTTGAGCAAATAACACACAGGGGCTTTTCTTCTCCATTTACTTCAGTAATGGTAAACCCAAAATTCAAGTATTCTTGAGAATATTTCCTTGATTTAATTTTCGGAACTATGCTCGTCTGTGCACTTGTTGATGCTTTATTATCGTCGAATGTTCGCTTATGACTTAAAAATTTATCCATGATTTTTTTGTTCCAATTTTCTGCAGTAATACTTAATAGTGTGAATTACAACTAACGCGCAAATTATAAAATGTACATTCAAGATAGATTTGGTAGCTATAGAAGCATCGAATGGACCAAAACTGATTGGAATTGTACAAGGTACAGCATTATTACATGTTTTGCGCAGACGTCCGATAGTTTGGCCAGACTCACGCAGACGCTCGCGAGAATGCCAGATGTGATGGATATGAGAGAGCGCAACATAAAGTAGACTATTTTTCAATTTCTACTATAAGTTCACTCTCATATATATCTTGTTCAAATTTTCAATCGTTGATAAAATACTTTCTATTCATTCATTCAAGTTCAAATACATTTTTAAAAACTTGTAGTGGGTGACACTTCATGTTAATACAGTTCTTTCAAATTTTAATTCATTAATTAAATTTAAAAAATGAATAAATAGTAACAAACAAAAATTATAGTCCAAAAGCATTTATAGAAAGGAAAACCTTTCGTGCTGTCCCCTGTAACGCAATGGATAACGCGCTGGGCTTCTAATCTTAAGGACGGTAGTTCGAATTCCATCCGAGATGGCCTAATTTCTAAGAATGTGTGTGATTTTTCTTTACTTTACTATTTTCTTACACTAATTAAATTTAATTAATGAATAAATAGTAACGAAAAAGAATATTCCAATACCCCATATATAGAAAAGAAAAGGAAAATTGCAAGGAAAATCGCTTTCTCTTTTGTCGCTTAACATTGTGATTCTGTCATATGTATTACATATTTGTATTAATTGAAACTATTTAATAGAAAGTAACTAAAATAAGTTTTTCTTTGTTGGCCTAAGTAGGAATTGACTTAAAATTTATTTTTTATATTACTTGTTCTAATGACATTTGTACTTTTAGAAATGCATGATGGACGAAATAAATTTTTAATTAAATGTCATTTTGCAATCTGTCCCAATTTAAAAAATGAGAAAGGAAAAATAACATAACATTATAATTATTACTTAAAAGTAATTTGCTTAAAATATATATATTATATAAAAGTAACGTATACAAAATTTAATACTCAAAGTGCATTATTATTGCATTCAGTACATTATTATTGAGGGAGGGGGGTGGCGATGAAAATTATGATTGAAAATTGGGTCACCAGTAGTGAAAGTTTGAGAAGCACTGTCTTACTTAATTTATTTATTTTGCAAAAAAGTAGTATACACACAAACTGTAATACTTATGCTATTAATTTGTATGGTTTATAATTAAGATCACGTATAGTAGCTTTAGCGTCAAAGTGCATTTTTATTACATTCAGTACATTATTAATGTATAAGGGGGCGCGATAAAAATTGTGATTGAAAAGGGGGGCGCCAGTATTGAAAGTTTGAGAAACACTGGTCTAAGTGCATTAGAAGTTCTACATATTATAGAAAAAAGAAACCCATGATAAACGAAAATAGAAAATTCAAATCCTGATACTAAACAGAAATGCAGATTGAGGCTTAAATAACAAAAATATGCATTAATGGTTATGTTCTGCACTTCCATGCCACAGGTCCGAGGTTCAAACACCGGACTTGGCAAGGTAGACACATCCTTTCCTCCCTTCAGTAGGTCGAAAAACGAGTATCAAGCGTGCTTCGAAACTGAACAATGGCGGTTCGTATCAGACTGAGCACCTGACCAGGGCATCTGCTCATGGCCAAGGTCATCAAAACTTAGATTGGCACACAATAGGCTTTGCTCTCATGGGCTGTTGCGCAACTGAGTTTAGATTAGTTTGGTTATATTCTAGAAATTATTAATAAGAAATGTGATTAAAAGGCTTAGTTCATTTTAAAAACCATTAAATTCCTTCATTATGCGTATTCATAAAATTCAAATCCAATTAAAATTATAATTAAATAGTATGAAATCCACCCTAAATAAGAAGAACAATTATATATAAATAAAACGTCTCACATTAAAATTAAATTAAATCTTTGAAACTGAAATAATTTTCTTGACTTTGCAAATATATGATTCATAAACGCGCACATGAGTTTTATTAAATCTTGACGGTATATAAAATCTCCCAGAAAACTTAATCCTTACTAACTTTGAACATATTTTTCAAACATATATCAAAATAAACATCCAAAATTATATTTTCGAACAAGATGAAAAAAATATTGCAGCTATTCACTGCATTTAAATGGGAAAAATGAAATGAAGTTTATATTTCACACTGTGTTAACCATTCTGACATTTTGGGACAGAGCTTGGCAAGGCAAGTAATAGCATAGTCAGACAAATAAATATTATTCACGCGTGGTTATTTATGAATCTACGCTGCACGTTGCTCCTTTCACTTGTCAAATGATTATTAATGGCATCCTAGCGCGCCGCTAGGAAACAAGATTATGCGGAAAGGGAAGACGGTTCCCACCCAAAAAAATAGATAGCTGCCTGTAAGATGAAACATGGTAGTGGAAATAATTAGATGATGTCTTTCGCTAGGCCATGGTATCAGTTACAAATCGATTCATTCTGATCTGAAGGCTTTCAAAACTGACAAGGGAAAAGTATCATGACTTAATGACAGTAATGATGTAAAAGTACAGTTTGTACATTTCTTTCTTAGAAATGGTAAAACTACATATTTACGGAGAATTAAATAGTAGTTGACAAGTCATTTTCACATTTACTTCTATGATAAAGGGTATATTTATTATTTAACTAACCTTTACCAACCGTCTTTGCTGAGTATAATGTAAAACTATGTATATAAATATTGTTATTGATCTGCATGGCGTGACATATTAAGTTTTCAATTGTATTCAAGAATACTTTTACAGCCCTCACCTTGTGAAGTGGCCTTGTGGTTGCGGTAGCCGAGTGGTATAGGTATCGGATCGTGGCTGGCTTTGTCACAAGTCCGAGCCCAGTACCACTAAAGACCCGCCGTGTAGGGCAGCGATGCACGCTAAATCTGTCGAGAGCTGAAACGTCCTCCCGTTGGTGTGATGTGGTAGTTAGGAGAGGGGTGCGCCAGCTCAGGTGTCGTCCACGTCACTTGGCCATGGTTCAAAATTACGTGGTCCGTCGCCAAAAGCCCTCGTGTAGCTGAACAGTGTGACGTAAATATTCATTCACTCACTCACTGCGACGGGGCTTTTCGCGACTTTCAACAACTAATCATCTTAGGGATTCTTTGGGCTAGCATTCGCGTTTATTTTACAGCCATCCCTCGCAGGAAGAAACCCTGAGATGCAAATTAGTTAGTGTGTATAAATTTAGAGTTTAATAATCGTAGTTCAGAAGGAGCGGAGTATCTGAACGCAGTGTTACTATGGTAAGAATCAGAATTACGCATCTTGACTAAAAGACGGATATGAGCTACAAGACTAAATTAATGAATCCAGAATTATTAGGATAGGATTGAATAAAGCTTAACTAAGCTGATTTCGTGCGCTGATTCACGTAAGGCAGTTGCTTTCTTTCTATCACCTCCAAAAGAGAGAGTTTCCTTTTATATATAACTTTGTTCTGGAATATTATAATTGATTATAATAAATTAGATTTATAATGGATAGTCTAGGTCACACACACACACACAGGAGTGACGAACCTTTATGTATCAACGTTCAATTTTTTCTAAAGAAAATTTTAATGAGGTATAGACGTGTCGTCAAGTAATTCTGACTTATGATTATTGGGAAAATAATAAAACTTACGTACTGACAACTCAAAACTCTATTTCGAAAAAATACATTTTGCACCTTATACTAGTAAATATTATAGTTACACGTGCAATTCAAATTAAAGTAACATTAGTATGATGAGAAATAACATAGCAAATAAATAGCAAAATGCATGCTAAATTGGAAATCTGTCAAACAGTTTCTAAGCGAGTTTTTCCGACTTTCTAAGCGAGAGACCTCAGCTTTAGGTAGACAAGATCCTCATCATCTTGTCAACCTAAAGCTGAGGGAGGTAACGATGAATGGCCTAGACCAGGAATGGCGAACCACTGGCACGCGTGCCATTGATGGCACGCGACACAATATTTTGGGCACGCCACCAATCAAAACGGTTTGCATTTTAATTCAAAATATTGTTCAGTATGAAGTATTACGAACACACGTGAGTAATCAATCGCAGTTCTCAGCGAGATTTTCTAAATTCAAAGTATTATCGGACAAAGTATTATGTCCCCTGATGTAATCTCATATAGTAAACTGGTCCCAATTCTATTGGTTGGAAATGGAAAATTTTGAAATGCAACTAATTTATTTCCAGTCTAGTTTAATATGGATTCAAAAATTTGTTGAAAAAAGGAGAAAGTTGGAATTGGATTGAAACAGAAAAATTTTAACAAGCAATATAAGTAAAAAAGCTAATAATGAAATTTTGGAAACATGGAATTAGATTACAAAAACATTTAACTGTATGAAGAAGCTGGGTAATGCCATTTTAACCATATTTTCATCTAACCACGCCTGCGAGTCATTATTTTCAGAGATGAATAGCATTAAAAACTCGCTTAGAAACTGTTTGACAGAGGACTCCAATTTAGCATGCATTTTGCTATTTATTTGCTGTTATTTTTCGTCATACTAATGTTACTTTAATTTGAATTGCACGTATAACTATAATATTTACTACTATAAGGTGCAAAATGTATTTTTTCGAAATAGAGTTTTGAGTTGTCAGTACGTAAGTTTTATTATTTTCTCAATATATATATATATATATATATATATATATATATATATATATATATATATATATATATATAATCATAAGTCAGAATTACTTGACGGCACGCTTATTTAGATTGCTTAACTTGATTTTTATTAATATGCGAATATTTTAACTTTTTTCTACAGAAAAACTATTTTACAAATCGAAATATGTCGAAGATGAGCTATTTTTCTTTTTAACTTGCCATTTTCACTTCATAAGTTACATAAGCTGTGTACTATTTTCACAATTTGTAATATTTTTGTATAACAATCAAATAAAGTTCCTTACATTTGATATCAGGTAGGAGGAAGTCTTTATGAAGTAAATTAGCTCATAAAGGCACTCAATTCAAAAGTACTAATACGTATATATATATAATTGTTATTCACTCAATAACAATTTAAAATAAGTATGTGTTTTATCATCATTAACCAAATAAAATTTTCAAGAATGTCTGTAATCATTATTCTATACAAATTAATATTCTTCAATTCCGTTATGAGAATCCTTTTGGCGCCACACATTTCAGAAACAAAGTAAGAATTTTTCCCCAAGCCCAAAATAGAATTTTTCAACTACATTAAGAACTTTTACACAACATCTCAACTTTCAACAACATGAACTACTTTTTTACAAAAAAAGAAGAAAGCTGAACATTTCCGTTTCATTAAAAAAAAAGAGGGAGACTCGATAAGATTCTAAGAAAGCGTAAATAATTTTAGTTTTCGGAAGTTTTCCACCAGCTTGAACGAAAGAAAGGGTAAAAAAAAGAAAGAAATATTATAAACTTCCATCGAAACTGTGGTCAGTATTGGTAACGTCGTCCAAGCGAGGAGGACGTGTCTCAGGCGACGTTAGAAAAGAAAAGCCATCCGTTACTTTAACCTGAAGACGGCCATAAGATGGATTACTTGCAGTTGTACAAGGGAGATTTAAAATTTACGTTCTCAGAGACAGACGGGAAAATACAAGTTTTTTTTTTCAAAATAAAATGTATAAAGGTTGCCTGGAGCAAAAGAATGGAAGAAGTTTTGACATGGAATTGTTGTTCTGGCCAGTTACTTGAAAATTTTACAGGAGGAAAAGTATTTTAAACTTGGGAAGTGTATCTTTTGATGTAAAAAGAAAAAGAGCAATTTATACAAGAAATGCGTCTATTTATATACTAAACTAATTGTAATACTTAAAAATATAAGCACAGAATTTCGTAGCTGAAAGGAGCATGTACTATTTTGTCAGAATTGGGCCTGTGCTTCATAAGAAATTGTAATTCGAAATATCAAATTACAAAAACTCTAGCCGTTAAGGTACACGACGGGGTTCGGAGACAATTTTCTAAAATATAACTTAAATAATCATTTAGTTGTTATTTTTTAATTAAGTATGTTACAAAACTATGAAAATATAGCAGGAAAAATTTTTTGAAAGCTTATTTTTCAAAATATTGAGAAAAATCTACCAAAATATTACAAAAAATTGCTCTTTTGCAAACAACTTTTAAAAATATATATATATATATCACAAAAATAAATAAAATGTTTGCAGGAATACAATTCTTCACCGTTTAACTATGATTTAAACTAAAAAAGCTCAAATTCTGCTGTAAAATTTTGAAATACAGGTGTTCTAGATGAAAAAAACCAGAGTTTTCTCAAAAAACTTTTTTTTCATATAAAATTACATAAAAAATATCTTAATTGAAAAATTACTCTTAACTGTTAGCAGAAAGCATTCATCATAATACAAAGAACAAACTCAAAATATTTCTTAACAACATTTCATTTACTTTAATAAATATTGCTCTTACCGTTAACCATTATGTTCAAAAATAACATTCTTCGCAAAATGCAAAATAAGGTTTATATTTGCAATAAAACTTTTTAATAATTTAGGAAGTTTTTAAAATTTTCTAGATTTGTTTGTTGTGCCTTCCTGAACCTCATACTTCAAACTTTTACAGTTTTGAAGGGCCTTTCTTTTTTTACGAGACAGTTTTTTATCTGGTTTAGAATGCCTCGTAGAATCAACAATTCTCGCTTTGAAGAGGCACCAAAAATATCCTTCCATTTCAGAACATAATTTCATTCTTAACTTTTGAAGGAGAGGTAATAGACCAGCAAACCCAGAATTAAAAAGTATGATTGCGATATAATTCCTTAAACGGAGTGTCTGTTGCTCAAGAAAGTTGTCTTTCGGGATTATACTCCCCACGACATTGTTAAGACTTTCATTGCAGTTCTGAGCTTTCCCGTTAAGACATTTTCTTAGGAGATGTTGATTGCAAAGTTCCTTATAAGTATTTTTAATAGAATTAATGACTGAATCTGGAAGAACCTTTGATATTTCTATCGACGTTTCTCCAACAAATACTGCTCTCTGGAAATCTCTTCTTTTTCGGCCTCATTGATCTTGTTTTAAGCATGAATATTTAACTTTAATTACAAATAACTATAACTCTATATAAAAGTACTAATAAAAAAGGTATAAAGAGATCTAGCTTTGAACACAAATGATAAAAAGATAGCAACTCGTTTAAATCAAAACCAACATTGCAATCAGTTAACTGTTGCCTAATTTAAAGCAAACAAAATATATTAAATATTTATAAAGTGAAATAAAGTTTACTAAACATAAAAATAATTTGTTAAATTATTTTAAATGAACAAAAATCTCATATTTCCGGTGAAAATCAACCTAAAACTCACACTTCCGGTTTCGATTTGGACTTACTACCTCAAACAAAAACAGCTATTACTTTTTTTCTAACTGACTCAGAATTAATAGTACGATAGTGTTTTGGAAAGCTTATTAAATAGGCTGAAAAAATAGACTATAGAATAAATTTAGATTTTTTTTTTATGAAAATGGTGTTTTAAAACCAGTTGGGAGGGGGGTATACCTTAATGTGCAGATTAAGTGGTTTGTCCCGTTTAAGTGCAGAATCAAGCGTTTTCCGCATCTTAACTAGGTAATCTTCACATTAACGTCTTCCGTATCGTTAAAATTCAAACGTTTGATTCTTTCATTTCCTTTTTGTTAGGAATTTTGATTGAACGTTGACTCATCCCAGAATATTCTTAACAGACTTATTTTCTTTATTGTAATAATATGTTAAACCGATTGATTCTTTGTATTACAGTTTTTCAACTGGCTGACGTTTTATTCCATCAACCAATGTGTTGATTACTCGACTGAATTAAAACGATTCATTAGATATAGAAAAAAATTGCATTAAGTCAATTTCCTTAATTACAATTATAATGGGTCTCTCCTTCAGCCATTACTAATCCTCTTTGGAAAAGCTATTTCTTTAAATGTTGTTCTACTGAAAACCTTCTTCCGAAAAAGAAGACACGGTTTATGTAGATACGAAATTGAGAGAGAGGTTAGGATTTAGATGTTAAAATCTAGTGATTAGTGGTTAGCAGAAAGTAGTTGAGAGCTAGTCGAGAGTGGCTCGAAGATTAATTGCTTAGTAAATAAAGATTGTAATTAATGATTTAGTCAATAAGTTGAAATAGATTAATAACGACCAGAGGTCGAATAGCTGAGAATTGAATTACAAAAATTCAGACCGTATATAACCAAAGAGTTCTAAGCCTAACTTAATTGAATAATTATAAGTGCCCTTTCTACCGTGTAATTGATCCTATACTTTTTAGCAGTGTGTATTTCCTACCCTGGGTTGTTGGAAGTTTAGTAAAAAGATAATAAATTAAAATTGTTCTGACTATATATATATATATATATATATATATATATATATATATATATATATATATATATATATATACGAGTATATTGGGTTCGGAAAGTAATTTCGTTTTTTTTTTTTTTTGTGGAAATGAAAGACAGTTTTCGTATAATAAACAAATACTTTATTAAATTATATATTGGCCGTTCTAGTCCAACCCTTTTTTGCCATCTTTCTGGTAGTAGCGTAATTCCACGCTCATAAAATTTTTGGTCTTTGCTGGCAAAAAACTGATCGAGGTGGTTTTTGACCACCTCATTTGAGGTGAAGGTCTTACCATCTAAAAAATTTTGGAGTTATTGGAACAAATAATAATCCGATGGTGCCAGGTCTGGAGAATATGGTGAATGTGGCATTGCATCCCATTCAAGCTGTAAAAGCTTTTGGCGAGTGACCAAACTTGTGTAAGGGGTCGCGTTGTCTTGGTGAAACACTACACCTTTCCTGTTGATTAGTTCTGACCTTTTCTGTTGAAGTGCATCACTCAGTTTGTCCAGCTGATGACAGTAACTTCCGAATTAATCGTTGTGTTATCCGGTAAAAGCTAAAAAAAAAACGTTTGCTTTAAAATCCCACCAAACAGACAGCATCACCTTTTTTTGGTGAATATCGGCTTTGAAAATGGTTTGAGCCGGTTCATCTTTTTTGCTCCATGACCTTTTTCGTCCCCAGTGATGATGCGCTTCAAAAACGGATCATTTTCGAGACGTTTGAGACGCGAATCGCAGACGTCAATGCGGCGACACAGATTTCTCTCTGTGAGAACATGGGGAACCCATACATCGAGCTTCGAGGATAATCCCAGGCCTTTCAAGTGATCATAAACTGTTGAATTTGATAAATTTAACCTCAATCCGATCTCACGTGTTGTTATTCGCCGGTTCGCATCAACTAATGCCTTTATCGCGTCTTTATCAGCTTCAACCGGCCTTCCCGAACGTAGTGCATCTTCGACATCAAAATTGCCGGATCGAAAGTTAGGGAACCAGTTCTGACACTGGCGTACTGTCAACATACCTTCTCCATACACATCGGTCAATTTCTTTCTGGCTTGAACAGCATTTTTACCGTTTCTGTAGTAAAACAGTAAGATTTGTCGAAAATGCTTCTTATCGCTCTCCTTGTTTAAAAGGGCACCAACCAAAAACTACTGCTTAAAATTAATTGGAATTTTTCACTCACAAGCCTTGCTATATGAACTCTCAAATCATATAAAAATTATACGGCTTAAATGTGAAATTGGGTGCAAAAAATACAATTAAATCCTCTGTCGGGAAAAAACGAAATTACTTTTCGAACAACCCAATATATGTATATATTTATATATATATATATATATATATATATATATATATATATATATATATATATATATATATACATGGTCAATCTTTATTCTAACTCCCAAACACCAACAAACGGAACAGCCCGTTTATTACACAATTATATTTTAAACTGTTCGACTCCTTGACATGTAGTTTTTCAATTGATTGATGATTGATTCTGTCATCTAATATGTCGGTTGTTCGATTGCATTAATTTGATTCTTTAGATATAAAAAAATAAACAACATTTATAATTTAAGCTTGCAGAAACGTTGCTGTTGTTCCACTAAAGATCTTATTTTCACTTTAACGAGTGTCTAGAACGTACTGTGCAAATTAACGTGTGTTTAGTAGGTAATATACAGATCATCTTGGTAATTCACAAATTATATTAGTGTAGTAACATTTGTTGATGGATGAAAAAAGACAGATGAGCTTGGACATGTTGTTCCTCTTTCAACGGGAACTTAGTTGGGAGTAGTGTATTTAGTGATACTTATCAAAGAAATAATTTATCCTTTTATTTTTAAATTGAAATTAATAGTATTTTATCCTGTTGTATCTAACTGTAAAAAGATCAGATGTGATGGACTTAATTAGTTTCCTTAGATTGGTAGCACCAGCTAGGGGGGAAAGAATATAAAGAACAACGGAATGAGAGAATTAAAGAAATTAAATATTTTTTCCTTCTGAAATGAATGTACAATTATTTCATTTATAATATATTTTAATCATGGTGCAATAATTAATACCATACTAAGTAATTTAAGAAATGAACAATTTTCCTCACTTTAACGCATCCCCCTAGTTAATGTACAGATTACATAGCTAATCTGAAGATTAATTGATTTATGTACATTAGTGATAACTTATTCAATTCACTTATTTAGTGTCAATAAAAGAAGGTATTTAACTTCTAAGTAAATATAAAGATTTTAATGGAAAAAAGCGTTTGAGAACTGAATTTCAAACAATAATTTCTCAAAGTTATGTACAGTAAAAAAGATTGAATAAGAAGATTCATACATTTGGAAGACCTTTTTTTTATTTTGAATTTATTTAATGGGCTGATTTAACATTCTTAAAAATATGTGTGTGTAATAAATATATGAAATGAAATTCAGCAAAGGAAAATAGGATTTAGCTTCTTCTCAATATAAAAGCTTAGGAGTAAATATAATGGAATGTACCTTTAAAAAAGTAAAAATCTTTTATATCTCGTTGTTTTTAATAAAGGGTGTTTTTTGAGAGGTATAGAACTTTAAATTGCAATAAAACAACGATGTATATTATTCGATTGACATGAATTTTTTTTATTCGAAAGATAATCTTGTGGCATTACATTTTAAATATGATTTCTGGCATAGGACTGCCACGGCTGGCTCGGATGTAATCCAATCTGGACGTCCAATTTTCGATGACTTTTTCCAATATTTGTGGCCGTATATCGGCAATAACACGGTGAATATTGTCTTCCAAATGGTCAAGCGTTTGTGGCTTATCCGCATGGACCAATGACTTTACATAGCCCCACAGAAAATAGTCTAGCAGTGTTAAATCACAAGATCTTGGAGTACAATTCACAGGTCCAAAACTTGAAATTAGGCGGTCACCAAACGTGTCTTTCAATAAATCGATTGTGGCACGAGCTGTGTGACATGTTGCGCCGTCTTGTTGGAACCACAACTCTTGGACATCATGATTGTTCCATTCAGGAATGAAAAAGTTAGTAATCATGGCTCTATACCGATCACCATTGACTGTAACGTTGTGGCCTTCATCGTTTTTGAAGAAGGATTCCACCAGCCCATAAAGCGCACCAAACAGTCAGTTTTTCTGGATGTAACGGTGTTTCGGCATACACTTGTGGATTAGCTTCACTCCAAATGCGGCAGTTTTGTTTGTTGACGTAGCCATTCAACCAGAAGTGCGCTTCATCGCTAAACAAAATTCGCTTATGAAAATCGACCATTATTTTCGAAATAAAATTGCACAATTTGAAAGCGTTGTTCAGGCGTGAGTCTATTCATGATGAATTGCCAAACCAAACTGAGAATAAATCACTTGACAGCTGTTAAATCGGTCGCCATCTTGGAAAGTAATGCCAACTTAAACTTCTATACCTGGATAAAAACACTCTGTATAAAACAAAATTTGCTTGAGCTTGCAAGTAGAAAGAATAAAAAATACAATAAGATAAAGAAAGTACAATAACATTTTTACTAACTTCAATAATGAAAAAAGTTTTGAATTAATATGCTAAATTGATCGAAAATATATTTAGAAAAAATAATTAATATTTATCTCAGGAATCTGTGTTAAATACAATGTCCGTTGTAATCATTTCTCATTTTAAATCATTCTAAGAATCAAGGAAGCATTATATTTCTTTGAATAATGTTTAAAGGAACATAACATATAATAACCACCTAAATGACGACTTAGTAGTAGAATATATAGCTAAATTTATTACTTTCATTTAGTCAACTTGTAACGGATGACCAGTGCAATTCGTGAGTGTAAGAGGGCCAGAAGGAATATTAGCCATAGTCAATATAAATTCTATTTAGTAACAAATTCTCAACAACGTAACAAATTCAACAACCCAAGTTAAGAAATAAACCAATTGATAAATATGAGGAGCAATAGTGAGATAGACGAGATAATGAGAGTTATAATAATAAATCGGATCACTTACACTTAGCAAGTCCAGGCAATACACCTTCTTATATGTGAAGATAATTTGTAAAGTAATCTTATTCAAAGCAAGCCGAATCCAATTTAATAACTAATTGACCAAATTGTCAATCTTAATATTAATAATTAATTCTACTAAGCACCCCCGCCTAGCTTTACGTTATCACTATTTTCTATCCTATTAGCTTCTAACCTCTCTCTCCTCGAACTTGAAAGTTTAATCTTTAAATAAAAACCTTGCTTTGTGAATAATCACGTCTTCTTCGGAGGAAAGTTTTCAATAGAATAGAATTTAAAGACCCATTATTCTCCAAGAGGATTAGTAGGAAGAACGTGAATAGACTCGTTACAAACTGCTATTTGTAGAACATTATATATATATATATATATATATATATATATATATATATATATATATATATATATATATATATATATATATATATATATATATATATATATATACAAATTAATTCCATTTACAAAATTTCGATCAATTTCACTAGTTGATAATGCCATTTTTTTTATATCTTTAAGACTTTGAGAGGACATTAGTTATGCTTCGATTTTGAAAAGTCAACAGTTTACAAACTTACAGCGCAGCAATTATTTATAAATGATATACAAGACAATCATCTATAAAAGTAAAGTAAATGCTTCTTTGAAGGGCAAAGTTACCAAGTTTTATCAATTTAAGCCTTTAAACCTGCAATATTTTCAAAGAATTTGGAACTATTAACAATTGTTGGTTGTTCTGAAACGAAAAACATTCTAAATAATAACGCTGAATTCCTTTTTACCTTAAAGTCGCTCATTTTACCACTTTAAACTCAAAATTCGATTGACATTCTACACACTACCATCCAATGATTAGGCGCAAAACAAAGAGGGAAGTCGCCTTTCAAAGAAATACAACCCTCTCCCTACAATCTTCTTTCGAAATTCCTTTGTTATTTTCCCTCCACCGAAAAAATGTTCTCTTTCCCTGAAACAAAAAGTCCTTTTCCTTAAAGAGATGCCTTCAATTGTTCTTTACTTACAAAAGTACAGAAACAACAAGCACAAAAAAGAACGCTGGCCTAAAGTTTTCCAAGGGCTAGATTCTTTAGGCTTAAGTATTTCCTACTCTTCTCCTAAATCCATAAGGCCACTTTTGTTAGCTGTTTTTAGAAAGCTTTTCCCTATTTTTTCCCCCTATAAACGACGTCCATCGTTGGTTCGTTTTTAGAGGTCATTTTAAAACCATCTGTCACTGGTGGGAAATGCAATAACTTGCGTTTAGGAGATATCTATTCGAAAGGCCTAAAATAAGGATATAAATCGTCTGTTAGCGTGACAGCAAAGGAGTAGAGGTGAGTTATCGCCCATTTAGCGCTTATATTATTTCGGTGATCAAAACAAAAGAAAGCTTCGAATTCGGAGTCAAAAAGAGAAGGTCCCCGACCTTTCTTCCGATTGGCAGTGCAGTTTATTTTTACCTCTCCTATTAAAGTTAAAGTATAACATTTAGTCGAAATTAAAGGAAAATATATCAGTCTTCATTTTACTTTCTAACTAATAACATTGTTAAAATAGGCATATAAGTTTATTCATATGAATAGATTTTCTTTACTCCAATACACAATTTGAAAATTCGCGAGAAAGAGAAAGATTAGTTTCTTTTTTTTTCATTAATACTTAACTGAAACAATTTCATTTTTCTTGTTAATTAATTCGAATTCCTAACAGGAAAAAATCTTTGTTTCAAGTCTTTATATGAGTACAAATTCTGTAAAAACCATTTAAATTTTAAGCTATATAAGAAGCGTATTATAGATTTACAGTATTTATTCGAATTTAAACCGCTATTGAATCTAAGCCGCTTCCCAAATTCGCAACGCGGTTTTGTGAAAAAAAAAAAAAAAAGGTGTAAAAATGTTTATAATTAACCGATGTTTACAAACTTTTAATAAAATTAAAACGAGAGCTGATAAGAAGTGAATAGTTAAATTATTTTATCGGTATTAACATTTTTTAAATATATCATAAATATGTTATTTCTCTAACCGTCAGTATCATGTCTTAAGTTTCCCCATCTAACGAATTTTTCCACTATAGATTCTAGGTCGCGTCTGGTTTTCATTAGTATTATGATTGAAAAATGAGGCTTAGATTCAAGTAAATACGGTACATAGATTTATAATCATATATTTAGTTTCCATAAATCTAATAAAGCAAAGCAATAAATATAAATATAACAGAACAGTATAGGTCAAAAGTAGGAATGGCGATCTGAGATAGATTTCTTCGGCCAAAAAAATCGATCTTTTAAATTGATATGTAACACTTAATCGATTCAGTGAATCGATATTTCATCAAAGAAAATTGACATTCGATTTTTTTCTGTTTTGATAAAAATCATAAAATTATTCACAATTATTTGTATGTACTATATTTAAAAATCGTTACATTACGGTGTTGGTGGTTAAAGGATTAATTTACTGGCAGGAACAAAAAAAACTATTTATCATCCAGTTCACTCAATAGCCATGATGTATACGTGTATCGTTGGATCGGTTCCTTGTGAGCGCCTTTTTTCGATTGCCGGCAGCATCCCAAGTGATGACTGAAACCGCTTACATCCCAGTAGACTTGACAGACTGTTGTTTTTAAAAAGCTTAAATATTAAGCAGTGGGAACTACAAGCTATATTATCCATTTCTTAAACTTTTTTAATGTAACAAATACTTTTAGAAAATAAATGTCTTCTTTTATACCTGATACTTTGATATGGAAGTAAAAATAAGTATGAGTGTAGAATTTCCTGAACTAAAAAGTTCTCTGAATTTACTGATAAGATATCGTTTATTATGGTATCTTTCTTGTTTTTCATAAAATGGATTTATACTTACATTGTAGATGCAGACTTGAAAAAAATTGATTTTTTTAGAAATCGACCTTTTAGACCTCGATTATTTTGTGAAACGATTCATCAGGTTACGATTTGAATCGATTTAAAAATCGATCTTTTTCGGAAATAATCGCCATCCCTAGTCAAAAGTATGATAGCCATAGTATAAGAGTTGCCCAAATGAAAAGTGGGCAAGTGCCATTGTGTCAAAATGATTGAGCCATTGTAGAGCTACCAAACATGGATATAAAAGGAGGTAGGAAGTGTACATCGCATACGATGTGCAATGATGAAATCTGTTCTTGGTAGAGGAAGTAGATCAAAAGTAATGTCGTGCTATTCAAGGATGCATCCATCCAGAGCAATGCGTGGTAGCATGGTCTCTGATTGCGGTAGGTGAGCTCTGGACGCAATGAATGGGATAAGTTTATGGTGAACACTGCTTAGTTCGAACAATTGGGGCACAGATTTTTGGGAAAGATGGCAAACAGTACCAGACCTCCAAAACGTGTCTCGTGAAGCCCAGACAACCTTAACAAATTTCGGTGAAAAGTGTTAGAACTCCCACCGTACAATCCGGATTTGCCTCCCTGAATTCTTTCACAGTTTTTCCACTTAAGAGAGCATTGCGTTTCCATTTGGATGGTGAGGTGAAGGAAGCTTTACTGGACTTCCTCGAGTATCAACCATAATCTTTCTACAGAGACACTGTGGAAAGATGGAACTCGTATTAAAACTTCCCTGGCAATTTAGTTTGATTTTGCAATAAAAGTATTCTTTGTATTACACTTGTCCAGTTTTCGTTTCAGCAACTCTTATAATATAAAAGCAATTCCTAGCCTCAGGAACTAGCATTGCATGCTTAATTATAGTTTTAAGGCCAGCCAACATTCCCCTATATTTGCCTATACCACTTAGCTGCAAGGAACAGAAAAAATAGTGTAAGAATAAGATTCTATAAATACAAAAGATAATAATCATAATATTAGAATTAATAATGCTAATAAAAAGCGAGAAATTTTAATATGTAAGAAATTTTACGAATATCTTTTCATAAAAGAGGTATTAAAAATCGCTTGTGTAGAATTGTATGATAATACAATAAGTATAAGAGCTTTCAGAATTCTGAATTTCCTATCCTTTAACGTCAAGCAACTCTCTTCATTCAGGCCAATGGTTTTATTTGTATTTCGAAACAAGACTTGATCTTGCTACTTCAACCAATTGTTCACAGCTGTATTATGTTTAAGAACAGGTGACTACTGTTCATTACTGTGTACTGTTGACGATCCCTTACTGGTGTTAGACTTTCTGAAAGTGTACGATGTCATGGACCTGGTCTAGCACTGCTGACCAATGGGAACGTGCAACAACAGCAACAACACAGGTGACTAAATTCTTTTAAAAAATATCTTTCGTTCTTCATTATTATATATTCTTTTAAAAAATGACAGTATTTTCGACATACAGTCGTCCCTTCATTTTACAAATCTCATTTAAGCAAATTTTTCTCTTTCGAGAACTTTTTCCTGGAACCAAGAACAAATTATTATTTTCTTGGTAAAATAACCTTCAAATAGCGCAGTGATTTTATCTACTTAACGCACTTTTTCTCTTGTGATTCGATTTTTTCCTCCCTATTTTAAAAACATTTCTGAGCATTGTAAATTGTTCTCTCTTTCAACGCATTTTATGCTGATTAATGGCCTTGAATCGATTTTACCAAGTGCCTAACTCCCCTAGAGCGATAAAATATTTCCGTAATTTTTCAAACAAAAAACTCAAATAAAATTAACAGATTTTATAAGTAATTAAATTTATGGTCGCATACAGTAATGCATGCGTAAAATTACTGGTTACAAAATAGTGTATGATTTAAACAACTAGCAGTCTTAAAATTAGAAAAAGTCATTAAAAACTTTTTTTTAAATTTAACATAAAATTAAAATTAAAAAATTAAGATTATTTTTTTAAAGTTAAAAATACAGTGTATTTCCGGGCAATGTTTTTTTCCTTGTTTGCCTTCCAATATTCTTTTTGTTGGGTAAGATTTATAAAATAAAAATATATCAAATTACAAAAACGTGTGAATAATTACTTTTTTAATAATATATAGCTTTTATGAATTTAAAATTGGTTTTATGGGGGTTGTAAACTACATTAAAAGATGAAGCTCTGTTTTACGGGTTTTCCACAACACGAATTTTTGGGGGGGATTTAGTGACTTCGTTAAATGGAGGTCCGACTGTACAGAAAATTCCACATTTTTTTCCCCGAATGATAAAATCATTTTCTGTTTAAGACAATGCTTCTCAAACTGTGGGGCGTGCCCCTCTAAGGGGCATTATAACCCTAGAAGGGGTTGCGCGAGCATATTGAAAAGTCGGAAACAAAAGAGTATTTTCAAAAATTAATAATTTATTGAAAGTAAACAAAGAAAATATATTCTCACAAAATAAAAAAATAAAAATAACATTTACGTTCTGATATAGTACACTTATAAATGTTTCAGTTCTGATCAATGTATTTTATAATTAATTTAACAACACTAAGGTAAGAACAAGTTTAATAATTACCATTGAACCCACGGGCTTGACATATATATCCGTAAATTTTTATGCAAAAATTAACATTTATCTGGATAATTTTACGATTTATAATTAATCCCTTAACTGCCGATTAAAAGTTACGCGATTCACTCCTCAATGCCACCTTTTTGCACGTATGCAAGAGTAGATGGAATAAGGAAGTCCTCCGAAATTAAATACTTCGCAAACATTGTCAAGGTCATTCTATTATATTCTAAAGCCTTTGGAATAATATTTTATGGATAGCAGTGTACAGAAAAGATCGTATTTAGGAAAGACGTATATATACGACCGGAGCAATTTACTCACTGGCTGAGCGAGACGTTTACATATGCCAGCGGCACTTAAGAAGTAAAAGTCGTTTTGTAGTTTTAGCGCCAGAGTATCGTATTATCGAATTTAATGCATTGTTATTTATGAAGGGGGGGTGCGATAAAAATTATGATAAAATATTGGGTCTCAAGTAGTGAAAATTTGAGAAGCACTGGTTTAAAAGCTAAAAAATATACTGATCAAAGCAAGAAATATACAAATCGATCGATTGCTATTCCTACAATCCTACATTTCTCGTGACATTGTTATCTCTTAGTTATCTTTCACATTTCTTGACTTGATCCTTTATTAATTCCCTCTTTCTTGACATTTTTTCATCCTTTATTTATCCTCCCTTGATTCATTTTTGTCTTTATTGCGGATGGCAGTGGGATTATTTTCTCCTCCATAAAAAATTGTCGTTCAGGAAAACAGAAATAGTGTCTTATTAAGGATATTTCCTCATTTCCTCCTGGGTGATTAGTTCGTGAAGTATCAGAGCCTAGGCCCTTGACGTCTGATTAACAAAGGTTCATGGACCTTCAAAACTGAATTAAATGCACGTGTGATTGTTTATTAAACATAGTAAAGATATTTGTTATAAGACTGTCTTCGATTTAAATTCAAAAATTAAAGTACAAAATCAGAATACTCTTTTTTCTGGAAGAAACTTATTCAAAAGAAAAGAAAATTCAGTTTATTCCTACTTAGGTAAAAAACGAAAAATTTTATTTTCGTTAACTTTTATTAAATAATTATAATAATTAATATAAATATGTATATGCATATGGCAGAATCACAGTATTAAGTGGCAAAATAGAAAGCAATTTTCCTTTGTATATATGGTGTCGGACGATTATTTTTGTTTGTTGCTATTTATGGATTAATAAATCCCATTCTTAAAAATTACGCCATCACAGGTAGGATTCGCTCCCACAACCTTTGGCTTAGAAATTCAACGCGCTATCCATTGCACTACAGGGACACAAAGAACAATTTTTCTTTCTGTATATGCTGTTGGACTATTCTTTTTGTTTGTTACTATTTATTTTTAATTTAACTAATGAATTAATATTTGAAAAACAAGTATTAACAGAGTGAGTGGCAACCATTACAAGTTTAAAAAGATGTATTTGAACTTGAACGGGTGAATAGAAAGTATTTTATTAACGATTAAACATTTGAACAAGATATATACATACACACACACACACACACATATATATATATATATATATATATATATATATATATATATATATATATATATATATGTAATAATTCCCCTCGCATCCTTTTAATTGCTCTTTTTAACTAGTATTCAAATAATCTTTTAATTATTTGGTTCGAAACTAACACCCTGATTTTAATCGTAATCAACTAATAATATTACATCATAAATCCCTTTCCCGCCCTTTGTAACCAATCAGAGCTCTTATTACAAGCATGTCACGTGGTCTTCAACGTCAGGTATAAAAGCCGATGTCTCTGGAAACCGCTCTCTCTTCGATCATTTTCTCTCTAGTCATGTAGCGGCTGCAGCGCGTTCTGTGTGTGTCTTTGTCTGTGTTGTGTCGTCCATGTTTGCTTCTTGTATGTGTAATGCCGTCCCTACTGGATCTTTATGTGTTTCTGGATGTGAATAAAAAGGAATTTCGATTTCCATGAGTTCCTCTTCGATACTATCGTATTAGACCATGCTCCACGTAACATAGAAAATCACACCACTGGCCACGCCCAACCATTGGTTCTCCATTATTTAATCAACCACTCGCCACGTCTTACAATATACTTACCACTCAACGGAATTGTTCCAGATGCACATTTCATATCTATATATACATATATATATGGGAGTCGAATAAATCTTCGAATAAAAATCAGACTCTTCAGAGGCGGGATTTTAGATTGGCGAGTGGCTTCTCTGGGGGTAAGTATTTAAGGGTGAGTGATGAATTAGGTGAATCAAAGTCATTTAAACACAGATACTTCATTTAAGTAAAAAAAAAGAATTTATTTAAAGTTAAAGGGAAATATTTACAAAAGGGGATATTTACAAAGAGAAAGACATGCAGGAATTAGGTTAATTAAAAGTTGAGTTATACCTTTAGAAGACGGGGAAATAAACCTTTCTCATTATTGGACGTTAGGACTGGTGGTGCCGCGCAGGGCGCGAAAATGCGGTAAAGACGTGACGTGTTGAACAAGCAGTGGTTAGTAGGCCTCTACCGAAAAATTATTCAAGCCGGAGCTACGAAAGCTCACTAGATGGCGTTGCTTCGGAATGCAGTAATAAATAAAATTGAGATTTATGGTCCTCTGAAAAGGATATGACTCAACCTTTTAACAAATGTTACAAAGGAAAATCCTACATATATATATATATATGCTTAATGAGCACTTTTTAAACAATGAATCTTTTAAAAAATTGTATCTGTCACATAATGAAATTAATAATCGTATTATTGCTATTTATAAAAAATTGGGTTTTTGCATTTCAAAAATTAAGTTTCCATACATATTTTTACACATAAATGCCATGAAAGTCCTGTTAAATTAAGAACTGTGACAAATGGTTTTAAAACATATATTACTTCTGCAGGAAAATTACTTCGTACTGTGTTATACAAAACTTCATTAATAAGCAATATAATAAAGCTATAATTAAAAATAGTAAAAATATATTATAGATTTTTTTAAAAATAAAAATATTCATTCAGTTCATGGTTATGACTTCGAAGATCTTTTCAATTCCAGTGATAACAATGATATTATTAAGTGATTTTGAAAATTACAGTAATATATCATTTGTTTGTAAGTAAGGTCTTGATATACCATTTTTAAAAAATCTATAATGTATTTTAATTAGCGCGCTTTTATTATATTAGCGATAGTTATTTCTGCGAAGCTTGTCTATTATATAAATGTAACATCAATACGATTGATATTTCGTTATGTTTGGTATTAAAAAATTCGTGTAACTCTGCATATCTAATAATACTAACTAACTGCTGTAACTCACTTGTTAAAGGTGAGTCATATCGCGAGAGACCATAAATCTTATTACTGCATTCAACACTTAAATCTAAACGACTCGTACCAGCTTTCGGTGAAACGCTGTTCAACTGCGTCCTCAATAATGAGAAGGTAGTAACCTGATTCACCTGCGTAATCTTTTTAAATGTTCCGGCACGGCTGGAAACGCTAGCGGAAATGACCGGTTGGTCGCACGAACCACGAGTGGATATATATAGCAATATGTATATATATATATATATATATATATATATATATATGCATATATATATATATATATATGTGTCTGTTGTTCCTGATCTGCATTTCATGAAATCACATTCGCATCAGAAGCGTGAAACGGCATTTGCGCAATGATCGAAGAAGAAAACCTATCTGACGTTAATACCGTATTTATCTTCTGATGACAGCGAAGGCACCAACCAATAATTAAAGATTTATTAAATTATTACATATATATATATATATATATATATATATATATATATGTAGCATATATATATTGTTCAATATCTCGTTTCTATTCACCGTTCAGATTCAAGCTCATCTTTATGATTTCACTCTGTTAGCCGTGGATGCGTAAAAATAAATAATAACCAACTTAACATATACAAGCTTCGCGGGATCTGACAACGATATAATGCAACAATTTCTCCTATGAAGTAGCGTTCTTACCATATTAGTATTATATTATTGTAAAAGATTAACGAGAAAAAACATGATTTTTAAGTAATTTTAGCTCTTTCAACATGTTGTTGTACTGTGCCACGAATTTAAATCGGCGTTTGATAACAATCACATATGTTTAAACACAATCACACGTGCTGTCCCATGAACACCGAACGGGAAACTAGACTCTGATAGAAGAAAGCTATCTATCTCTATTTCTGAGCGTGAAGAATCCTTTACCTAAACAAAGCGTATTGAAGGAAGCGTGTCGAAAGAAGAGTATGTCGGAAGTCAGAGTGTGGCTGGAAGACTGGCTGGCGAAGGCTTTCGTTTGCTTGTTCGACGGCAAACCGCGCTTGAACTCATGGTGCCTTCTCCTGTGCGATAAATTCATAATATACTCTGGCGCTAATAAAGGCATTACTAACAATGCCACTGGCTATAACATGCTTTCCCGATCAATACACGCTACCATCCTTGCCAGTATATGACCTTGACAATAGTGGAGGATTTCGCATTCCAGCTCTATATTTGCATACGATAAAGGCGATGAATCACTGGCAGCGTTCGCAGTAAATCGTAAAAATCAAATGTTAATTTTTTGCCCAGCCGACAATTCGACGTTCGCCACGCTAGTCATTATTATTGAAACCATATCAGAACAATATATCGTGATAGTTTTCAATAAATTATGGCCTATTTCCGACTTTCAACAATAAACGACTAGGTATAATATGGAAGACTTTGCATGGAAGCATTGACAACATGTTTTCACCTAAGGAAAAAATATTGGTGATCGGTTACCTCGTTATTATCGAAAACGAAAGCTCATCTTAAATTTTAAATAATAAATATATTATTAAAAAGTGATACTCCATTTTATAATTTATATTACCCAACAAAAAAATTAAACTAAAGGGAAAACATATACTGTGATAACTTTTGCTTGATTTTATGTTAAATTTAAAAAATGACTTTAGGCTTATGATACGCATGCATTACTACTGACCCGGTTTTAAATTTACGATCTTTTTAAGCGTAAAATACCAGCCAGTCAGCACATAAGGCGAAAAGAAGGAAGAACATTTCAGAAAATATTAAGAAAAAAGCGAGGGTAGAAATCACTGCGTGATTATTCAGAAATAGACGGCCCAAGTATGGATTTGTAATGAGTTTGACATGTCATCTGTCATTAAAAGAATCTTGAAGGAACAATACAGTCTTGTGTTGGTTACATTGTACACACCGCCGGTCATCTCTTCGAAGGCGGCCCTGTCACCCAAACATAGCTGCAGCTTCAATGTTTGAACAGTTTGAAGGTAGCAACTGTATTCTTGTTTCAATACAATGCCATTGGCGGTTGAAATTCAGAATTCATACATTATCATACAATTCTACTGTACATAACATGAAGATATTCAAATGCCCACTCATCAGAGAGCCTATATACAATATTATGATTATCTTTATTATTTATAGAAATGCTTACGCTATTTTCGCGCTATGTGTGAACAGCCCGGCCTAATTGGCGTACTATTCCTGAGACTAACACCAGCAACAAGTACTTTAAACGCAATGCAGCATCTTTACGATTTGATATGTCGGAGATCCCAGCTGAAGTATTCCTTGTGATGTTGAAGTATTTTTACACCTCTTTTATCTGACGGCTCCTGTCGAAGACATCGCTATTTACACCTCTATACGCAATTTCGTACTTTACCATCAAATATTCGCCACGACACAATCACTTGGGCAATAAGCTATCTACATAACATTCAGATAGGTAAATCGATTCAAACGATCGTTTCGTTGCGATTTTCAAGTCATCTACGAGGCATAAATCTATTTTATAGATAATAAACATTCAATTCGAAAAGGGTATTACACTCATGCTGTATCAAAGAAGACGAAAGTATTTATTAAAAGTTTAAATGGTATAACTATAACATAGCCGGATTAGCAATATTTGGCAAAACAACAGTCTGATACGGTTTCGAAAAAGGCGCTCATTACAGCCGCACCAGCATCATGGCGGCCGAACGGTTGATATCACCGCTAATACGATTTTAACAATTGTGTGATTTTTCTTATCGAATGTCAATTTTCTTTTGATGTATCGATTCGCACAATTATACATATCATTTAAAAGATCGTCTCGATCGCGATATTGCTGCTATAAATTTATGAAATATCTATGTACCTGACTACTCTAAACGCGTTTTGCACTCCTAAGCTAATAACGAGCGGTTGCTGACAATATCTACGCTGGTGGAGCAAGACGGTAGAAAGCGTGGAAGAAAGATGTTGGCCGCACGACTCAAAATAATTCTTAATAAATCTAAGTTTCATGCAAAAGCGTAAGCCTCGTTATTATAGCTACACTAATTGTACCAATCAACTTGTAAATAACCCAAATAGTTTATAGAATTTAATAAATAAAGGCAGATTTTTCTGTTGCAGAAAAATATTTCATTGAAATATAATGATATGATATGATGTGAACTGATGTGTGCTGACTCCAGTCAGTGATCACCAGTATAGCGCTAAAATAATTCTCGCGTTATCAGGCGCTCTGAAGCATTCCCAACATCTACTTTAACGATGGCAGAGAACAATGACATATGGAAGAAAATATGTAAGCAGTAGCAACATTTCTGTACTTTTAAAGACAGTGAAAAACTCTTGAAAGAACGCCTGTGAAATTTCGAGACGCTGTGTTTGACAATAAGAATCCTTTAAAGGCTAGTAAAGGAGATAACGTTATTAAGTACGTTTCAAAGCCAATAACAATTTCTTTTAGCAATACGGGTTTAAAGGCTAAATTGATAAAAACTATTATTCAAGCATTTACTTTTATAGTATCGTTCAAACAATTGCTTATAGTGCTTAAACTCGAGCATATCTCGATCTTAAGGCAAAGAAATGGCATTATGAATGAAAAATTACAGCCAAATAGAGTGAGTGATGTAATATATATATATATATATATATATATATATATATATATATATATATATATATATATATATATATAATGTTCTACAAATAACGGGAATAATGCTGAGAATAGTCTTTGCTATTAGCTCCTCAACAGCGTATGTTAATCACAAAGCTTTAAAAAGCTTTTTCGAAGTAGCAGAAAATCATTTGACATCAGCGTAAGATGACAATTTGATAGATGCACAAGAGTATCTTCATATAGTTATTATGAAACATATTTCAGTGTGGTTGATTCATTGAAAGATAATAACATTAAGACAGTAAATAATTAAATAATGTGGCGCGGCGTATGAAAATGATCAGCGTTTCAAACATTGTTGGTGTGCGTTCGATACCAGGTATTCGAACGTGGTCATTGTGACTGTGACGATATTCTTACGCTAACATTCGAGATGATAAATATACTAAATTTGTTTATGTTCGATAATAGAATGATTACAACAGTGTAATAAATATTAATTATTTATTTCAATCTCGTGAAAGGATTATTTCTTAACAACTAGCAGCGCTGTGTTTATCAATAAATTGCACAGATGAGCATGATGTCGGTTACGGTTGTTTAAATCATGCGCACCCGCAATTTAACCAGTACCGACCGACAAGCGTTTAGCTCGTAACTCC
>BMAU01001216.1:0-61714 GCA_019973935.1 Trichonephila clavipes
GCAAGGAAATGAAAAATTATTTAGTACCAGCTTACGATAAAACGGAGCCGGCTGGGTGGCGTGGATGGTTTGTCACTGGTCTTCTGCTCTGAAAGTTGCGGTTACAATTTCGGCCCAAGTTGGTGGATAGTTAGTTTCAAAAATGATTAAAATAAAACATAGGGTAATGTTTGTATCTCTGCAAATTAGAAATAAATTATTTGAAATATAGTACTAAAATTTTATTTTTTGATTTTCTTGGGCATTTAGATATTAGAAATATTTTTAAACAAAATTTTAAAAAATTCTGAATTTAAAACGCCTCTCTAGTTTAAAGATTATGAAAAAGGGTGAAATTGTCAAATCGGGCGAATCTCCGCCAAATTCTGAAAAATCGCCAATTTGGCGTATTTTTGCGTGCTGTGTTTCGGAGTTGCAACCCTACCACAACACGCAACGCCAGAGCGCGAAATTCAAGATGGCGGAAGAAAAATCATTAAAAAATAACATTTTAAAGTTTTGAAACTGAAAATCGCTGCAAAAATCAGGCATTTAAAAATGGAAATAATTTCACTTACCTTTAAAAAATGCTGCCTTTTCCGACATTTATGATGACGATGAGTTGCCTACTGAAATTATGCCAGTGTGCTATTGCATATTTCTGAGAGCACCTTCCAAAACATTTTTACTTTTGCATCTCTAACAAAACGGTGCACACAAATCCATATTACTCAATTCAAACCAAAACCCTTTCCTTACACTCCTAAACACATGATGGGTATCCTCTTTCACACTGGACTGAATTTTGCAGTACCATTCAAAAACCATCATTCACTTTCTCACCCGCTCTTTCTCTCAATTCCATACTTTTTCCACATTTGGGACATACATACGATGATTCAATCAAACCTTCTTTCATGCACCATTCTGAAACAGCTTTCTTTCCAAGCACAGGCAACATGGCAAAAAAACATTTAACTATAGTTATCGTAATTTTTCATGCATTCATTCAAATTCTCTCTAATCACATCGTGGCAATCTGAAAATTTATGCGGAGAAAAAGAGTAATATTACCTGTTAAAAAGATTCCATAACGAAAAGACGAATCGAAAGAGAACTTCTGATCTAACGGAATTTCCAGAGCAAGCGAAACTAAACTCGTTGAGAAAGGTTTTTAAAGTCGTAAAAAAAAGAGAGCGCATTAGTAACTATCGAAAAAAAAAGCGTATTAGTAATTATTGTTAATTTTTAAAGTAATAAAAGCTTTCTGCCCATGCGCGAGAAAGACCGTTGAAGAATTAAACTGTTAAATAAAAAAAAAATAAAAGAACGAATTTCGAATGCGCTAACTTGCCGTGATATCGTTAAAACTGTTAAAATGAACAAAATCTACTGCGCATGCTCAAAATTTCGCCAAATACGACTCTCCTTCACTGGAAAAAAAATTCAGAAGGGTTACCTGATTTGGCGCACTTATCGGTTTTGAGAGAAAACACTTGTCGCGATAAGCGCCCGATTCGACAAATCAACCTAAAAAAAGAAAACAGAATGATGTTTTTCCAAATTTATTAAGTATATTTTTTATTTTTTTAAAGTTCTTTCTTCTTGCAAAATTTAATTTGTTTTCGAAAATCTTTAACAGATGGCAGCACCAAACTAACAGGTAATTTCCTCTCTCTCTCCCTCGCCCCTCTTTCCCTTCTATTACTTCCTAATTCTTAGTATGGATTCCAATTTCTTTCCATAAATTACACTCAAATGACGAAATCGTTTTAAAATTGAAAAATAATTGCTGAAATATCTCTAAAGACACAAAATATTTTTTTTTTCTTCAAGGAAAAAAAAAGTAAACAAATTATTTTGGAACGTATTAAAAAATATGTATAAATATATATATTATTTTTATAAAATATAAAAATATATATATTATTTAATTATATTTTTTAAATTAAAAACAAAGTATTGATTTTTATTTTGAAAAAGCTTTTTATGTGTAACTTTTATTTTATTTTCCAAACTGTTCTAAACGTATCCTTTTTTTAAAAAAATTTCTTGGGCATTTAGATATTACATACATTTTTAAACAAAACTAAAAAAAAAACAATTCTGAAATTTTTTATTTGCTCCTTTGATGAGAAACACATGCCATCTTTCAGATTTATCTAAATGCTAAGTTTATTGAGAAAATAATGCTAAATGGTTCACTATCTAATTTAATAAAATCGTTTGCTGCTTAAGTGGTCACAAATTCTAATTAATAATTTCAACTTGAAGGTTATTTAATTTGCAGCTTTACGTAAGGCTCCCAAGATTATTTTCTTGATATAATGTCTTTAGAAAAAGAAAGAGTTTCTTACTTTTTGTACTGTGAAAACAATTTTTATGAGGCACTAGTTTCTGCGATGTGTGGTAAATTATTCTGATAAAGAAAAAAAATTTTAAGTTGAGTAATATAAGGTAATAAAATGTTGTTGTGAAAAAGTTTTTTTTTGTTAACTTTAATAATATAAAAGTTTTGATAGCAATGTCGTTGTTGTTTTAATCCAATGAAATAATGTCTTTTTTGTCTTGGTATTTAAATATGACAAAATTATTTTATACTTTCCTAAAGTATATATCTTTTATTACTAGAGCTTTAAAAAGCAAGAACTTGTTATAGTTTAAACATAATATTTCTAATGTTTGTTTAAGCAGATTGTTTATTAACCAAAATAATAATTTGATAATCCTTTAAAAAAATTTAAAGATAGCAAAATATTGACTTGGTATGTAAGATTTTCTTAAAACTAAAAATTTATAATAATAATTGGCAGATGAATTTTTTAAAGAAGTTTTAAGACTGATTTCTTTTTGAAGGAAGGAAATCATCGACAGATTTGCTGTATTGTTTACGTTTCGCTAGTATGACATGATTTGTCTCATTAGAATGCATAATCTAGAAATAAATTACTTTCAATTTATCAGTGGAAACATAAAATTAAATAATTAAAGGTGTGAAAAAAATATCAAATTTAAATAAGTCATGATTTCAGTATCACTCACGGTTAGGCCTGGCTAACCGAAAAAAATTGCGACCGGTTTGATTTTTGGAAGCAAGAGAAACCTTGAGCAGACGAAATTTTCAATCGTTAACGGTAACGGTTATTCATTTACGTGGAACCTTAGAGAAAGCTCCATTATCCACTCAGTAGTTGTAAATAGAATAATTTGTTGCTGTTACATAAAAATAGATAGCAGTCCACGTTGACTGCAGCGCTGTGGCGCAGGAGTAAGTAGTAAACTACTCTCCCAGTTGATTGAGTTTCTGTTTCGTTTTCGAAAGAGAGCGAAGAGAAAATGATGTCACATCTCCATTACAACCAAGCCGTGTTTCAATCGGCTACCGTACCTCAATTGATTAAAATCTTCTCTCTGCGAGGTTGGATTTGTTGTCGAGCTCCAACGGTCTCAGTTACGAAAATAAGATCGATGGCGAGCGACTGTGAGCCAAGCGCTTTCACTCAGAATGGATGGCGAAAGAGTGAAGGAAGCCAGGAGAAAAAAAACACTATAAAGGGGAGGGGCGGGCAACGGTCTCAGTTGAAAACGAAACGAAAATTAGATGATGCGGTTGCCAGCGAAATAAATCGCTTATACCCAGAATCTCGGGGAAAGGATGAAAAAGAAAGACTGATATCTGAATTCACTCCCCCCGCAGGGGGAGGCTGGAGGAAGATAGCGGCCGAACGAGGACGAAACTGGAGTGACGTCACGAGGGCGAGAAGGGAAGAGCGGAGGAAAGGAGGGCTCAAAAGCCCAAAACGCGTTCGAGGAGCACCAAAAACGCAGTGGGAAAGAGAATGCTGCTATTTTTTTTTATTATTCATTTATTATTTTTTTTGCTGCCGGAATGAAAAGAAAAGAGTCTGCAAGTAAAACTTACAGACGCCACAGCAGGTGGAATGAAGCTGGAGCCAGCTTTAACACTGATCCCAGTTCTGATGAGAGGCAAATGCGTTTGAATATTGTAAAGTGTAGCAATTAAGTGTTTATGTTGTGATTAAGGCGGTTTCAAGGGCAGATTCCATTTAGTAGTTTTGTAAGCAAAGTTTAGTTTAGAGTGAGGATACGTGAATAGTGTTTGTGCCCTAATTACTGGATTGTCAAGATTTTGGATTGAAGTAAAAACATTTCTAGAAGTTCTAGTGATGTAATTATCAATCGGCTCTATGAGTAAGTCGTGATGCATGACACTATTTCTAACGTACCAAGATGCGTTAGTAATGATTCAAAGAATTTTGTTTTGTATGACTTAAGGTCTCAGTTGCTTCAAAGAGGCACCTTTTCAGGACTTTACGTTACCTCAGAGATCGACCAATCGAAAGGCAACCTATAGCAATCAGGGTGAAGGAGATCTGGACATCAAAGCGCTACCATAGCTAGTTTCACTATTGGCCGCCTGTACTTTTCCTATTGGGAGAGAGTATGTTCGAACGAACAATGGAATGACATAATTAAAAAATTAATTATGTCACTCCATTAAGAACAAGTTGCCACCGTCAAGCTGGATTTTCTTTATCCAACTCCATCGAGCTAGCGATTAGGATTTTGGTCATTTATTTACCTGGTTCCTGTTCTAAGGACAATTGTGGTCCTCTTTAGAGGATTATTTTTGTTGCAAAATGAAGTGAAATAAAAGTGCCGCTAGGCGGCGTTGTTTTTGTGACGTCAGTCTGCGAGCTGACGAATATATTCAGAGTACTGGTTGGACGCTCGGCGGTTGCCGAACGTTTATTTTTTATGTATTTTAATGTGCCGTCCTCAGTAGAATAAAAGAATTATCTTGAAAGACGTCTAGTCTTATTTTGACCAAAGTTACTCAGCATCTGGTAGATGCACCTGCAACTGAATTTTTAGAACATAGTGGCGTCCGCGACAGGATTCGAGTACTTTGGATTTGAATATTTTAGTTGAACTCTGAATTTTTTATATCGAAAGTGAATTTAAATGCTTTAAAAGCACAACGAAAAGGACTGAGGACGGCTTTTTCTAATTGTTTGAAGAAAATCGAATCTGAATTAGCACAGGAACTCTGCAATTTTGAGACACTTTCGGTTTTGAAAATTCAATTCAACGATAAATTTGCGAGAATGGACTCTTGCCAGAACGCGATTTCAGAAACATTGTTGTTGTCTGATGATGGTGAGCATTTATTCGCTGAAGATTTGGAAGATGCTGAAATCTACCGAGAAAAGTTCTGGGAGCTTACTACGAAAATAGAACTGAAGTCGCAACAGTGTACTGTTCCGAGCGATAAAGAATCAAGGAAATTTAAACTCCCAAAATCGAACTAAAAAGTTCAATGGAGAGGCGAAAGAGTATTTGACCTTTTGGAGCCAATTTCAAAAGATACACGAAGATAGAGGAATTGCGGCAGAGGATAAAATGCAGTATTTGTTACAATCGATGGAGCCAGGGTCCAAAGCAGAGAGATTAGTACTAAGTTTCCCTGCTACTCCTGCAAATTACCCAAAGGCGATAGATCAACTGAAAGCAAGATTTGGACGAGAAGACTTATTAGTACAAATCTACGTTCGAGACCTGTTAACTTTGGTTATGAAAAATGCTGCTACCGGAAGAGCGAAGGCAGATTTACCCTTACTTTATGATGAACTTGAAAGTAAATTGAGATCCTTGGAGAGCTTGGGGAAGACTCAAGATAAATACGGAGATTTTCTGACGCCCTTAGTGGAGAGCTGCCTGCCAGAGGAAGTGTTGGTCGCTTGGGAAAGAAGCAGAAATCATCAAACAGAATCCGAGGGATCCCGTTCTTTAGAACAGTTGATGAACTTTCTTCGGCAAGAGTTGAAAGGAGAGGAGATGGTTTTTTTGGCACGGACCGGCCTCACCCCCCACCAGAATCCACGAAAAAAGGATTATCATGCAACACAGGTAAATAAGGTAGAAACGACGACAGCAGCAGCTTTAGTAAATACGGACAACCCAGGTAAGAGAATTTTAAACTGTAATTTTTGTAATAAGTCGCATCCAAGTGAAAAATGTTACTCAGCAAAGAAAATGACAATAGCTGTTAAGCAAAATTTATTGTTAAAAAAAGGGGCATGCTTTTTTTGTCTCAAAACTGGTCATTTAAGTAAATTCTGTAATATTAAAAATCAATTAAATTGTTCTCATTGTAATAACCATCACTTTGAAATCATGTGTTGTGAAAAAGAAATGAAAACGAAATCTATTCCAAAACCGGAAAGTTCTCTCTCTAACTCCAGTAAAAGCAAAACTGTATTTTTGCAAACGCTTTGCGTTATTATTCGGTGTCAAGGTCAGGAAAAGTTAATCCGTGCTGTGATTGATAGTGGATCTCAAAGTACTTACGTTAGCGAAAATGTAATAACTCATCTAAAAGCACTTCCGCTTAGAAGCGAAACAGTGATTCATGCACTCTTTGGAGGGAGTGAAACAAAACCAAAAAAACATGATATATTTCCGATAGAGGTTAGTAATTTAAATAAGACGTATACTTGTAGTTTTGAAGCTCTTTCTGAAAAAATGATTTGCGGATATATTCCGAAGATTGAAGATAAACAGGTCTTGAATGAATTAAAAAGAAAGAAAATAAAATTTACTGATTCTTTTCGAAGGGAAACGGAAATAAATCTTTTAATCGGTGCAGATGTCTTAGGAAAATTATTAACAGGGAATTCTGTAGAATTAGAGTCCGGCTTAACTGCCATAGAAACGAAACTTGGTTGTACAGTATTTGGAAAGGGTTCATGTGTAAAGGATAATATTGTAACAACATTATCGATGCATTCTATGAACATACCAGTTAATAAACTTTGGGAACTTGAGGTTTTAGGAATTTCCAGTCCTACTGAAATTGAAAAACAGAAAACTGAACTTAGCTTAAATGATTTTAATAACAGAATTAAAATTCTTCCTGATGGAAGATATGAAGTAGAACTCCCTTGGAAATATGACTCATTGAAGTTACCAAGTAATAAAGAATTGGTCTGGAAACGACATGAAGGAATGATAAATAGATTTGGATGTGGGAAATTTTTTATGGATTATCAAAAGGTATTTCAGGATTGGGAAAAATTGAACATTATTGAACTTGTACCAGATTTAGAATTGAATAAAGAATGCCATTATTTGGCTCACAGGCCAGTTATTAAATTAGATAGTCAAACGACCAAAATTCGCCCCGTTTTTGACGCCTCGGCCTCCGAAAAAGGGAAACCTTCTTTAAATGAATGTTTATTAAAGGGAACTAATTTGATAGAGCTAATACCTGATATTCTCGATCGATTTAGAATGTATCCAATCGGTATTAGTGCGGATATAGAGAAGGCTTTCTTAATGCTGTCTGTAGCACCGAAAGACAGAGATTTTCTTAGATTTTTTTTCCCATCTAGTGAAGGGCGGATCGTGTATAGGCACTGCAGAGTTGTGTTTGGTGTTTCTTCTAGCCCTTTTCTGCTGAATGCATCTATTATGCATCTTTTAGAAAATTGTCAACCTCAACATGAAGAGGTTGCTCAGAAACTGAAAGGTTCATTCTATGTGGACAATTGTGTATCTGGTGTGTTTAATACTGACGAGCAGGGACGTTTCATTGAACATGCGAAATTGATCATGTTGAATGGATGTTTCAACCTGCGTGGTTTTGAAAGCAATGTGGCTGGCAAAAATGTTGATAGAAGCTCAGGAGATACTTCCGTTTTGGGAGTAATTTGGAATTTAGAAACTGATACCTTCAAGTGCTGCACAGATATGGATACTTTGACCTGTGAAACAAAAATCACAAAAAGATTAATTTTGGCAATTGTGCAGAAAATTTTTGATCCTATTGGCTTATTAACTCCAGCTACATTGCTTCCGAAACTATTAATACAACATTTGTGGAAAATGAAAATTGCTTGGGACAGTGAATTGTCTCCTAAGGATGTAAATGTATTTTTAAAATGGTTTAGAGATTTGTATGTATTGAAAGATGTTACTTTGTCAAGATGTATGATAATTAATTCCACTTCTGAATTACATGTTTTTGTTGACGCTTCCAAGGAGGCGTATGCAGCGTGCGTTTTTGTGAGATCAATGTTTAAATCAGATGTAAAGGTAACTCTCGTTCGAGCCAAGGCCAGAGTAGCCCCTCTAAAGCCTTTGAGTATACCTCGTTTGGAGCTCATGGCTTGTTGCATCGGTTCTAGACTTGCGAATTCTATTGTCAATGCGCTTAATTTACCGAACTTAAGAATTACATTTTGGTCCGATTCTACTACAGCCCTTTGGCGGATAAAGGAAAAAGGGAGTTGGTCCGTTTTTGTAGAAAATAGGGTTTAAGAAATTCGTCAACTAACTCGAGGTCATTTATGGGAGCATGTACCCGGAAATCTTAACATTGCAGACTTATTATCGCGTGGTTGTTCTCCTCAGCAAATGCTTATCTCTAGGTGGTGGGAAGGACCTTTGTGGTTGCGAGAAAGCCCTGAATATTGGCCTCTTGGAGAAACTCCTGGCGATTCGGAGGAAGTAGAATTGGAAAGGAAAAAATTAAAAGTGGTAAATATTGATCTCTCAAGAGACGCACCTCCTTGGCATTTGTATGCTATATCTGATTATAATAAAATGATTAGAGTTTTTTCATGGATTTTAAGGTTTGTGAATAATTGTACTTTGTTGAATGGAAAATGTAAGGATTCTGAACTTTCACAATCAGAAATTGAAAATTCTGAAAAGAAATTAATTCGTTTAGTTCAGAGCTATTACCTTCCTGATGCGAAATCTTCAAATTATATTGAGACTTACATAGATGATGAAGGTATTTTACGGGTGAAAACTAAAATACTTAATCGAGAGAATGAAAGATCATTTTTGTACCCAATATTGTTACCAGAAAAATGTGAACTTACTAAGCTATTAATTAGAGATGTATATAAGAAAAATTGTCACGCGGGAATTCAAATGATGCAATGTTTGTTAAGAGAAAGATATTGGATAATTAGAGCTAGGAAAGCTATAAAAAATGTTTTGTATAATTGTATATTCTGTAAACGCTTTAAAGTTAAATCCCTGTCAAGCGAACCAACGCCTTTACCACCAGACCGAGTAACAGACTGTGCACCTTTTGAAATCGTAGGAATAGATTTGGCGGGGACTTTATTTTTGAAAGATGGAAGAAAAGTGTGGATAACTTTGTTTACTTGCGCGGTATACCGTGCTATTCAACTTGAACTTGTTAATTCCCTAACTTCTGATGCTTTTATTTTGGCCCTTAGATGCTTTATTGCTAGGCGTGGTCGGCCACGAACAATCTATTGCGATAACGGAACTAACTTTCGAGGCGCTTTTAATGATCTATCAAAATTGAATTGGAGCAAAATAGTGGAAGAAACTAGAACTCCAAAAATATTATGGAAATTTATCCCACCTACTGCAGCTTGGTGGGGAGGCTGGTGGGAAAGGCTGGTCCGCACTGTAAAAGAATTGTTTTAAAGCGTACTTTGGGTAGAGCAGTGTTAAAATATGATGAATTGTATACTGTGCTTTGTGATTGTGAATCCATTATAAATTGTAGACCATTAACATATGTGTCAGAAAATCCGGAAGAATTGATTCCTCTTACACCTAGCATGTTTCTTATCAGTAATAAAAACTCAAACATTGAGGATATTGAAGAATTAAATTCGAACAGCCTTAACAAAAGAATAAAATATCGGAGTAAGCTGTTAAAAGATCTACGCCAACGCTTTAGGAATGAATACCTTAGTCAACTTATACAGAAACATAATGAAAAGGAATCGCGTGATCCTCAGATTGGAGAAGTAGTTTTAGTTGGAGATGATAACAAAAAACGATTGTTCTGGGCGTTAGCCAAAATTATTGAATTAATTCTAGGGCGAGACGGCAAAATTCGAACGGTTAGACTTAAAACTCAACACGGAAAAATGTTGCGACCAATACAGCGTATCTACCCTTTAGAGATACGCTCAAATGAAAATCTTCAAAGGGGTATGGAGGAATCAATTCCCACTGTATCTGAAACTCTGTCACCCGATGAGGTAATATTTAAAAAATATACTTCATCTGGGAGATGTGTGAAGAAACCAAAGAGACTGGATTTATTTAATAGAATTTGTTATGTGCTTGAGACTCTTTGCGAGTCTCAAGGGGGGAGGATGTTGCAAAATGAAGTGAAATAAAAGTGCCGCTAGGCGGCGTTGTTTTTGTGACGTCAGTCTGCGAGCTGACGAATATATTCAGAGTACTGGTTGGACGCTCGGCGGTTGCCGAACGTTTATTTTTTATGTATTTTAATGTGCCGTCCTCAGTAGAATAAAAGAATTATCTTGAAAGACGTCTAGTCTTATTTTGACCAAAGTTACTCAGCATCTGGTAGATGCACCTGCAACTGAATTTCTAGAACAATTTTAGTTAATTTTCCGTTTTTTTTCGGAGTTTGCGGTGACACGCGGTATGCGTTAGGCTTAGCGCCAACACTGGTTCTTGGAGTGGTGAACGTGTTTACGTTCACTATTTCATTTTTTTTTCAGTTCATACTTGGATTACCATGGAATGAGATCGCAACCAGGTCAGATGTAGCGTCGACAAAGGTAGGTGACATGTTCACTACTGTGATCCCTTTTGTTTTGATGCAGTAAGAGCAAATTCTAAATTAGAGAAATGTAGTACATGCGCGGAATGTGAAGATTTGTGCGATGCTCTTGAAGACATCCTCAACATACTTCACAAACCCGACAACAACACGCCTGAGAGACTTAGGGTCATTAATGAAGTGCAATGGATAGCATTAAAATGCTCCCGAAAATCCACGAAACTCCAATGTCAGGAGTTCAAGGATTACATTACAGAGATCGAGCGTCTCAATCAAGTTAAAGTCTCCACTGCTACCGCCGCTTCTAAAACGGCGAAGAATAGAAAAAACAAGCGAGCGACTGGCTCTCCTACGCCAGGCAAAGGAGGGAAGAAGAAATGCTCGGAGCGTTCGCTCCCACCCAACACCCCTTCCCCTCCATTCGAAAGCGAATCGCTTTCGATGGAGGAAGATATTTCATTCGACGACAGCTCGGAAGAAACAGAAACTACGAAGGTCGTTTCTCCCGTTGGCGCTTCGCGCTCGGGAATTACCGATAACGGTAACGCTCCTTCAAATAAGGATTACGATAGTGACTCATTCACTGAGGTTACTAGAAAAAGACGCATTGCCTCCATCGTTATCGATGCAGGGAAAAATGCAACCGGGCTGTTGGAACAGTTAGGTAAACATGTAGGCGCACCACTTGAGGGGCGATTTGAAAACGGAAAACTTCGCGTTTTCCCAAAGTCCATAGTCGAGCACAGAAAGCTCCAATCATATATAGCTGAAAATAAAATGCGGTCCCACACTTTTGAGATGTCACACACTCAACAATTAAAATGCGTGATCAGAGGGTTACCCACCGATTTTGATCACACCGAACTGATGCAGGAACTCCGTGGTTTTGGTTTTGATCCCAACCACATCTCCTTGTTGAAAAATAAGAAGACCAACACAAACATGCCACTTTTCCTGGTAACCCTCCCTAAAAACCCTGATAATCAGGGTATATTCAATATTACCAACATAGGATTTTTTAGAGTTCATGCTGAACCTCTAAACAAATCAAACATGCCTCCTCAGTGCTATAGATGCCAGGAGTTTTACCATCACTCTAGGTTTTGCAATCGTGCACCTAGATGCTTGAAATGTTCAGGAGGCCATCTCACCTCCGATTGCAAAAAGCCAAATAAAGCCCCAGCTAAATGTTCAAACTGCAGTGGACCGCACCCTGCAAATTTCTCAGGATGCCCCCAAAACCCCAAAAACAATACAAACAACATGAAGAAAAAACAACCAATGAAAAACGTCTGGCAGGAGAAACCAGGAGCGCGCGCTCAGAACTCCACACCTCCTCAACAACTGTACTCTGCTGCAGTTAAGAAAAACACGAAGCACGACTTTGATGTATCTCAAGTCATGTCACAAATGATGACACAGTGGGGACAAATGCTGTCCTACATTCAATCTAAAATATAAAATTAACATTCAATAATAACGCGAGCAGTAACTCTCTCGGGTTTTTTAGCTGGAATGCTAACGGCTTTAAACGATGTATAGATGAATTTAAAGACACTATCATTGACTACAATCCCGACGTAATCGGGATACAAGAAACACACCTTCGTCCTGCGGACCGAGTTAGCATTCCAAACTACACTTGTCACAGAAGTGATCGTACAACACACCGTGGGGGCGGCACTGCCATCTTCGTTAAAAATTCCATTAGGCATCACGCCATTGTCAATACTTCAAACACATTTGAAAATACATCGGTTATTCTACAAGTAGGTAACAACACAAAAATCACGGTGGCGTGTATTTACAGACCTCCACACGGCTCCATTAATACTATTGAATTGGACGCAATTCTCAATCATAGCAACAAAGCCTTTCTTTTCGGTGATTTTAATGCGAAACACTCGAGCTGGAACCCAGGCAGGTCTAACACAAATGGTAATATTTTATGCAATTGGGCCGTCGGGTCCGCTTTAGATATTATCACCCCTGACACTCCAACTCATTTCAACGCATGGCACACTAACAACATTCTTGACATCGGCTTTGCAGCTAATTTGGCTCACACTGATGTTTTCACGATAAATGCCCTTAGCAGTGATCACAATCCAGTGATTTTTGATTTCATAACAAATAACATCTTACCACCGATTCTTAGAACTCTTAAATCTACAAACTGGATTAAGTTTCAAGAGATACTTTATCACAACATTTCGGGAAATCCCCAAATAGATAATTTGGACACGGCCGTTCAAAATTTCACCGACGTAATTACAAATGCGATCGCTGCTTCCACGTCCACTAGAGTAATCAACACACCTCACCTCCGCCTTCCTGAAAACATACGAGGGCTTATCAGAGCAAAAAATAGATTCAGGAAACTCTGGAATAACACCAGATATCAACCATATAAACGCGAAGTTAACGCTCTCATTAGACAGATCAGGAAAGAAATCGAAGCACATAAAAACAGGACCTGGAAAGATCTTCTTTTAACTTTAAACCCACAGGATAATTCCTTGTACAATTTACATAGGAAAATCACTAAAGAGCTACGGTCATTCCCCTCCATGGTCTAGGAGGAATGGCTTATTCTGATTTCGAAAAAGCGGAGGCTTTTAAAAGACACACTTGAAGTCACTTTTTAGGAAAATGTTGAACCCTACAGTGACGACAAGATCGAAGAAGTCGAAAATGTAGTTTGTAACTACTTCGACAACTTCACAACACTCACACCTCCCCTCACTTCCCCAATCGAAGTCCGAGGCATTATTAAAAGATTGCAGAACCGTAAAGCTGCGGGTCCCGACCATATCCCAAATATTGCACTCAAATATTTAACTTTAAATGCTATTACACATTTAACAAAAATCTACAATCAATGCCTCATTAAAAATCACTTTCCGACACAGTGGAAGCAAGCAAACGTAGTTATGTTGCCAAAGCCAAATCAGGACCACAAATTTAGTCAAAATTATAGGCCGATTTCTTTATTAAGTACCACTGCTAAGGTTTTCGAAAGAATAATCTTAAAAAGAATTCAAACACACTGCAAAGCCATAGATTGCATTCCCCCGGAACAATGCGGGTTCCAGGAGGGCCATTCAACGCTACACCAACTTATACGAGTTACGAATATTATAAATGAAGGATTCTCGCTAACAAATTCTACACTGTCGGTGTTTTCTTAGATGTTAAGAGAGCATTCGACAAGATGTGGCATGATGGCCTCACATACAAACTTATCAAACTCAAAAATTCCCTGGATATTTAATTAAAATTATTCACAATTATTTACACAACAGGACTTTCAGGGTCCGTGTAAATAACACATTTTCTACTAATGGACTTATTCAAAGTGGAACCCCCCAGGGTAGTTCCCTGTCCCCCAGTTTATACAACATTTACACACACGACTTCCCAGAACACCCCACCGTCAGTACTTGCCTGTTCGCGGATGATTCCGCCATGCTTACGCAAGGTACCCAGCTCAAATACACACTTAAAAACATGCAAAACTTCCTTGACAAGTTACAAGATTGGCTCACACAATGGAGAATTGCAATTAATGTTGACAAGTCTCAAGCAATTATATTCAGAAAATGGGGAGTTATTGATCCCCCTTTTAACTCACTCTTTTTGAAGACAACATACAGTGGGTCTCGGTAGTTCGTTACTTGGGTCTACACATGGATAGCCGCTTAACATACAAAAAGCATATCGACTATCTCTCAGAAAAGTTCTGGGGGAGAATTCATTTAGCTATCTCCCTCGTTGGGAGGAATTCTCCACTTTCCCTTGAAAACAAAGTCATTTTATACAAGCAAGTTCTGCGCCCAATTATAACTTACGCTTCTCCTGTCTGGGGAGTAGCGGCTGCCACCCACATGAAAAAAATCCAAGTTATCCAAAACAAAATTCTCCGACTCATTACTAACGCACCTTGGTACGTTAGAAATGATGTTATTCACTTCGACCTACATATGGAGCCGATTTCTAGTTACATCACTAAGTTAGCTAGGAATGTTTTCAGAACTATAGAAAATCACGACAACCCAATTATTCGAGCACAAACAATGTTCACGTATCCACATCCTAAATTGAAATACGCCTATGCCACGGCAAAATGGCAGCTACCGCTCAAACCGCCATAACTCAACAAATAAACATTAAATTCAAACATCTACAACATCAAACGCTCTACTGCTAATCGAAACAGGGTCAGTTCTGACTGTCACCTCCCCCCTCCATGTACATCTTTTGGCGATAGATTCCTTCCTGGTCCTTCCCTTCATTCAAGCCACTGCGTCACCAACCTGTTTCTGGGTAGTTCAATCAGCTCGTTCGGTTGGCGTAGCAGGCATCTCGTTCATTCCCCCCTCTTTTGAGGGGTTGTTGATTTTTTATTATTTCATCATGGATTTCCTATTCTTCTCATACTAGGTATAAACGCCTTCGGCGTTGGCACCTGAAAATTCTAATTTCCGTTCCATTAAGAACAAGTTGTAGATATAAAAAAATTACAAATACAATATATTAATTTTTATTAGTCGAAAACATTAAATTTTATAAGAACTACCCCGTAATTCTTGAAATTAATTTAAATACTTCAATTATTAAAAATCCAGAGCATCTTTCAACAAATTGGTATAATTTTAAATTTGCTCTTAATAAGAAACCCCTCCCCACTGTTGAGCTCACCAGCAATGATAATATTGAGTTAGCTATTTCTGAACTCAATCAAAATTTCACTGAGGCTTTCGTTGAGGCCTCAAACCAAAAATTTAATAATGCTCGAAAATCCTCTCTCCCGAGATTAAATTCAAAATTTATCAACGAAACAGGTTACGGAAATTTTGGCAAAGAACTAGGTGTCCTAGTATTTATTCTCAATTCCGTACCCTCAGTCGTGAGATAGCAAAGGATATCCAAGCATATTCCCGCGTACAGTGGGAAAAGCACATTGAGGCTTTATCGCCCGTTGACAACACCCTTTGGAGGAAATCCTCTTTATTACGTAAGCCTTTTCAATCCATTCCCCCCTTGAAAGGGGCTCTTGGCAGTATCGCGATAACCCCTATTGAAAAGGCGGAGGTTATCGCAGACAGTTTGCAAGTTCAATTCGAACCCAACCACGTCGCTGGTCGAGAACTTTTCGACCAACGCATACACGATGAAGTTACTAACTTCATCAATACCCCACACGTTCAAGAAATTGAACCGACCACTCCAACGGAAGTCTTATCTTACGTACAGAGACTCAAGCCCAGGAAATCCCCCGGACTTGATCAGATTTCTAATCGTATGATTAAAAACCTCCCCCTTAAATTCCTTCTATTTATCACTCTGCTGATAAATCAACTTTTTAAAAATAATTATTTCCCAAATTCATGGAAAACTGCCGTGGTCATTCCTATCCTAAAGCCGGATAAAGATTCGGCTTTACCCTCTAACTACCGTCCAATCTCATTACTTTCTTGTTTGAGCAAAGTATACGAGTTCGTGCTTTTGCAACGTCTGAATCAACACTGCGCTGCTTTTAATTTTATTATTCCTCAGCAGTGCGGTTTCGACCCAAGTGCTCGACAGTTCATCAACTGCTCAGAGTAACGGAGTTGATTCACAGTGGCTTTGCCAAGCACGAGGCCACGGGTATACTTTTTCTGGACATAGCCAAAGCCTTCGATAAAATTTGGCATGATGGCTTACTAATCAAGCTCATACGACTTGACTTTCCTCCCCCCCTGATCAAGTCCATTCATAGCTTTCTCTCCGATCGCTCATTCCGAGTGAGAGTAGATAAAACGCTCTCCTCGCCTCGACCAATCAGAAGCGGCCTTCCGCAAGGAAGTTTAAGTTCGCCTCTGTTATTTACTCTGTACGTAAATGATATGCCGCAAACTGATCTATCGCATTTAGCAATGTTTGCCGATGATACTGCAATTATCACACAGAATAAGAGATTTTCCGTTGTGATCTCTAATCTGCAACACTACGTATCCTTGCTAGAACTCTGGCTTACAGACTGGAAAATAAAAGTTAATGCCAGTAAAAGTGCTTGCCTCATGTTTACGCGTAGACCCCGACTACCAGTCGGTTTAACCCCGTCAAATTTTTGGCCAACCCGTCCCCTGGGTACGTGTTGCAAAGTACCTAGGGTTGTTTCTAGACGCAAAATTAACTTTTGCCCACCACATAGAACAGACTCGCAAAAAAGCGCAGGCTGTTCATGCCGTTCTCAAACGGCTTATCTCCCGAAGGAGTAAACTTGCGATCCGGCATAAGGTTTTGCTCTATAAATCTATAATCCGACCGGTCATGTCGTACGGATCACAAATTTGGGGATCCGCCGGCATGTGCCACTTAAAGAAGCTACACACGCTGACGAACTCTTTTTTGAGACAAATCGTTAATGCTCCTTGGTTCGTACGCAATGAAGTCATTTATCGTGATTTAAAAATTAAACCATTTTTACCTCACATAAAGAACCTTTCTAAAAGGTTCTTCGATAAACTTCCTTCTGTTCCCAATGAGTTAATTAGAAACCAGCCTGCATACGATCCCGCAGTGCCATCGTCTCAAAAACGCCCCAGAGCGCTTCTTGAGCACGACTTTATAAATTTCCCCCAAGCCAAAAGGCTTAGGGTTTAAAATTTTTGTTCATTGGGAACTTATTTTAAATAAATAAATTTTTAACTTAAACTTCCTACTTCAAGATTAAATACTCTCATTTTAGCAAGTAATTCCTAGCTCCGCGCCGAGAGTCGCGGAATTAACGTTTTCCGAAGCAGCGAACACCGCGGTCGGGATCCAGGAGGGTGACCTCATTGGATTCAATTGTGCGGTGTTCACGCTTCAGCTTTCCTTTTCGGCCACCAGATGGAGGCACGATTCTGTACTATCTAGTGCTCTCTTAAAATTCGTTTCACGTCCAGCAATCATTAATTAAATCGTTCCTTCGAACGACCGCCTATATTTTTGAGAACTGGACATTCCATATCTACATCTATCAATTATTACTCATGATTGTATCACATATATGACTTCATTGCGTCATTATTTTTCCTATAAAACCGATGTTCATTTTTCTATCTTTTGTCCTACCCCCACCCCCTTTATCCCGGCAAGAGTGCAAGTTGGTTCATTTAAATTTTTATTCAAAATTTGCTTTCTCCCCCATTTTTGCATGAGATCCTTTGAATTTCAATTCAAGATCTCCTTTGCTCGGGTCGTTTTTTTCGGATCGACCCAATTCCATTTCCACGCCCACTTCTCTGCGAACGAACGGCCTCGGCCAATCAGATCGCAGGAAAGTGGTGCGACTGTTTCTTCGGCTGACAGATTCACTCTGTCGCCGTTCCAGCAGAATTGTTCTGCCCATTTTTATTATATCTTTTAAATATTAATTTTAAGTAAAATCACTAATTCGGCCCTTAATTCTAAAATTCTGATGAGGAGGTACGCCCCGTTCCGGGGCAGGCACTCCGTAAGTTACATGCCACTTGCCACTTAAGAAATTGCAAGTGTATGAACACTTTTGTGGCCCACTGTATATTGTTACCTTTTTGTAGTTAATTTGAAAAGTGTTTTTTTTTTTTTTTTTACATTTTTTTAAGTAGTTATTCAGATCGTAACATGTTTTTGAAATCTTTTTCGATATATATAAATAAGGTATTGCAAAAATCGATTTTTTCTAAATTTAGCCAAGATTAATGGCTCGTTATTTTTGTTTTATTTTCATCTTTAGATAATGATCCTGACACGAAAACAGAAGCGCAGGTCTTTCTTGCCTACAGGAAATTTAAAAAAATGCACTTCATTAACATAAATCAAAACCCGCGTAAATAGATTATTTCGAACAGAAAGGCCATAAAAACACACATTAATTCAATTTATAGAAATATCTAAAAAATGCTGTTAACACCATTTTAAATAATTGAAAGAAAATAAGACGTAAAAAAATCAATATTTTAAAAAAATCAAACTACCAAACGATAATTTAATCTTACTTAGCTCGAAAACTAATAAATCCACATTTCTTTCTCTTTAAAAACCATGAAATGTGAATAAAACGACAAGAATCGGAATTAGTTAACTAAAAATGAAGAATAAACTGAAAAAAAAAATAATCTTAACACATCAAAATTCCATGTACATTACAGGACACTACAAAAAATTTTTTTCTTCTTTTTACCATAATCGATTCTGAAAATTCCATTGAAAAATTATTATATATATAAAAATTATTAATATGTGTTGAAAAAAAATCGATGATGTTTTTAATCGTCAAAAACTCTCGAGAATTTAAAATTACAGAAACGTCTGCTCTTTTAATTCTTTTTAAACAAATATTTGTAATCTAATTATAATCTAAAAATCTAGATTCTTATCTAAAGACATGCAAAGAGTATGCAAAATAAATCGAAATAGAGGAACATTTTCGACAATTTTTTTTTCAGTTTGCATAAATATCTCATCACATATATTTCATTTTCCGCAAAATAAATAAAAAGTAACAAATACACAAGAACTAAAAAAAATTTTATGACTTCCATAAGAGAATTAAAAAAAAAAAAAAAAAAAAAAAAAAATTGAATCTCTTGATTTTTTTTTTACAGTTTATTTGAAATATCGTAATCGAAATGTATTTATGGGAAGTTACAATGCGTAGATATAAAATTTGAATTTTTAAAATATAATACTGGTACTTTTGGAATAGGATCACATATGATCGAGTTTTTACAGGATGAAAACGCAGCATTATATTTTGCATGAAAAATAAATAAATATTCTTCCAAATCTGCACAGAATAAAATTTAAAAAAATATTTTAATGTAATCAAAATTGGTTAGAAAAGAAAATCCTTAAAAAAAAAAAAACCAGCAAAGATTATTTGCATAGAAATATTTGAAAACATTGTAACTTACTTCATTACCCATAATTTAAACAGTAAGATGAAAATATGAGAGAAGAATTCTCAATTTTTTTTCATAATCTAAAAGAAGCAACTATAGTGCGAAACGGTAATACAATTTGAGCGACATAAGCTAAAAATAGAAATAACCAAACGATTCTCAGAGAACTCATAAAAATTAAATTCTCTTTTTCAGTCATTTAAATGTGGACGTCGGCAAGAATCAGAACATAAAAAAATTTAATATTATAATGCTATAGAAATTACATAAAATCACTTTTAAAAACGAATCTTATATTAAAGAACACGAAAAACAAAAACCCATGGAATAATTTTAAGAAAACTTTTTTTCAAAGCATGATTCACAAAATTCCATTGAAAAACAAGAAATTAATATGAATATTAGCTGAAGAAAATCAATGATTGTAATCGTCAAAATTAAGCCGTGAATCTATATATATAAAAAAAAAATCAAAAAACGTCTCTATTCTTGAAAATTTTTTTTAAAATAAAACTTTGTCCACAGAAATAGAAATCATTTTCCAGATTATTATTTGATTTGAATCCAACGGTTTAATTCAACAAGGAAGATTTCATCGGTATTTTGAACAAGAAAAATAAAATAATAATAATGTGGAGTTATCAGTAAATGATTTGACAACAATGTTTCGGCGACTGTTGAGTATCGCGAATAAAAATATATAAATGATTCACCATCGCGAGTGAATTTAGCAATAAAGAAAACGTTTTGTGACAAAATCCGCCGTGGGCCGTACAAGACCAAATACAAGCAAATTTTGAGATAAAACTTTCGCATAGAATACGAATTGAAATGTTATTTCTCATTTCTTTTATAATAAATTAAGGAATATACAGAAAAATTTTAATATTCTTCAACAGCTTCATGCAATATAAATTCAATATTTTCCGCAATTATTGATTTGTTCAGTTATTCAAACTTATTATTAAATATACATGTTTATTTTTATTTTCCACCCTAAATATTGTTACTCTTGAATCGTTTCATTTTATAATAAGAAATTCACCAATGTTCTCTAAACATTCAATAACATGCATTCAGCACACGTTTCATTGAAAATTTACATAAATTAAAATTAGTGATTAAAATAATGCTTTCACCTGAATGACAACTAGAGATTTTTTTTTAACTCCACTGATTATAGAAATTTTTTGGCAGATTCTAGTGCATTCAAACTAAGGAAATTCTCACTTAGACACATTAATCAACAAAACAATATTTTTAAAGCATAATGAAATATGTATGAAACAAAAATGAAAATTCTTATGTCCCACAATTTATTCTAAAATATATAACATTTCATTAAATTGATAAATACCTGCTTGATTTGTACAGACCATTTTATAAAAAACAACACAAGCACAAGAAGAAAAATTTCTTCATCATAAATATTACCAAATTTTTGTGCATTAACTTAAATTTTAAAAAACTACAAAGGAATTAGAAAAGAGATAATCTCTTGAAAAAATTATTTGAAATGAAAAGTAATAAATTTTTGACTTTCGCTTTATGAGGATAGCTCGATCTCATTCGTGTAGAATGCACGGAAAACAAAATAAATAGCACCGACATTCTCCATTCGATTCGAGCAAAACATGTGCATGGCCACCTTCAAAGAAAGCCTTTGCGAACAGGCTATATCTGTCATCTCGCGAGTTTGAGAAAACAATGAATTCGCTCTAGAGATGATGCCTTTTTTCCTTTCAATTTATGTGTTTACCATTCTTGATTACATCGGATATTTCTCATTAGAGACAAGTTGCTAAACTAAGACGAATACGAAAAGAGAGAGAGAAAGCCCATTTATTTCCTAACGCGTGCCATGTGTTCGAGCCAAGTACCGTTGAAGACTGTAGAGGGGGCCGCTGCACATCAAATCTGTTAAAGCTTAAATGTCCTCCCATTGGTGTGATGTGGAAGTTAAGAGAGAGGAGTGCCAGCTCAGGTGTCCTCCTCGTAACTTGACCAAGGTTCAAGATGACGAGGTCCATCACCAAAAGCCCTCGAGTAGTTGAACAGTGCGACGTTAATACTACTCGCTCACTGATATTCCCAGAGTATATATTTTTTTCGCTAATTATTTAGGATAAACAGAATGCAAAAAAATGTAGGCGAAGAGGGGGAGGGGTAATCAAAATTTATATTTTAGAATTTTATTTAAATTAAAAAATATTTGTTTGCCCTCATTCAGGGTTGCTCTGGTATCCACATCATAAAATTCCTTTGTAATGGTATTGCAGATAATTAAACTAGGAATTTCGAACAATATGCTTACTGGCAAATCTACTGTTCTAGAAATTCAATTGCAGGTGCATCTACCAGATGCTGAGTAACTTTGGTCAAAATAAGACTAGACGTCTTTCAAGATAATTCTTTTATTCTACTGAGGACGGCACATTAAAATACATAAAAAATAAACGTTCGGCAACCGCCGAGCGTCCAACCAGTAATCTGAATATATTCGTCAGCTCGCAGACTGACGTCACAAAAACAACGCCGCCTAGCGGCACTTTTATTTCACTTCATTTTGCAACATCCTCCCCCCCTTGAGACTCGCAAAGAGTCTCAAGCACATAACAAATTCTATTAAATAAATCCAGTCTCTTTGGTTTCTTCACACATCTCCCGGATGAAGTATATTTTTTAAATATTACCTCATCGGGTGACAGAGTTTCAGATACAGTGGGAATTGATTCCTCCATACCCCTTTGAAGATTTTCATTTGAGCGTATCTCTAAAGGGTAGATACGCTGTATTGGTCGCAACATTTTTCCGTGTTGAGTTTTAAGTCTAACTGTTCGAATTTTGCCATCTCGCCCTAGAATTAATTCAATAGTTTTGGCTAATGCCCAGAACAATCGTTTTTTGTTATCATCTCCAACTAAACTACTTCTCCAATCTGAGGATCACGCGATTCCTTTTCATTATGTTTCTGTATAAGTTGACTAAGGTATTCATTCCTAAAGCGTTGGCGTAGATCTTTTAACAGCTTACTCCGATATTTTGTTCTTTTGTTAAGGCTGTTCGAATTTAATTCTTCAATATCCTCAATGTTTGAGTTTTTATTACTGATAAGAAACATGCTAGGTGTAAGAGGAATCAATTCTTCCGGATTTTCTGACACATATGTTAATGGTCTACAATTTATAATGGATTCACAATCACAAAGCACAGTATACAATTCATCATATTTTAACACTGATCTACCCAAAGTACGCTTTAACAATTCTTTTACAGTGCGGACCAGCCTTTCCCACCAGCCTCCCCACCAAGCTGCAGTAGGTGGGATAAATTTCCATAATATTTTTGGAGTTCTAGTTTCTTCCACTATTTTGCTCCAATTCAATTTTGATAGATCATTAAAAGCGCCTCGAAAGTTAGTTCCGTTATCGCAATAGATTGTTCGTGGCCGACCAGGCCTAGCAATAAAGCATCTAAGGGCCAAAAGAAAAGCATCAGAAGTTAGGGAATTAACAAGTTCAAGATGAATAGCACGGTATACCGCGCAAGTAAACAAAGTTATCCACACTTTTCTTCCATCATTCAAAAATAAAGGCCCCGCCAAATCTATTCCTACGATTTCAAAAGGTGCACAGTCTGTTACTCGGTCTGGTGGTAAAGGCGTTGGTTCGCTTGACATGGATTTAACTTTAAAGCGTTTACAGGAATATACAATTATACAAAACATTTTTTATAGCTTTCCTAGCTCTAATTATCCAATATCTTTCTCTTAACAAACATTGCATCATTTGAATTCCCGCGTGACAATTTTTCTTATGTACATCTCTAATTTAATAGCTTAGTAAGTTCACATTTTCTGGTAACAATATTGGGTACAAAAATGATCTTTCATCATCTCGATTAAGTATTTTAGTTTTCACCCGTAAAAAATACCTTCATCATCTATGTAAGTCTCAATATAATTTGAAGATTTCGCATCAGGAAGGTAATAGCTCTGAACTAAACGAATTAATTTCTTTTCAGAATTTTCAATTTCTGATTGTGAAAGTTCAGAATCCTTACATTTTCCATTCAACAAAGTACAATTATTCACAAACCTTAAAATCCATGAAAAAAGTCTAATCATTTTATTATAATCAGATATAGCATACAAATGCCAAGGAGGTGCGTCTCTTGAGAGATCAATATTTACCACTTTTAATTTTTTCCTTTCCAATTCTACTTCCTCCGAATCGCCAGGAGTTTCTCCAAGAACGAGAATTACCTTTACATCTGATTTAAACATTGATCTCACAAAGACGCACGCTGCATACGCCTCCTTGGAAGCGTCAACAAAAACATGTAATTCAGAAGTGGAATTAATTATCATACATCTTGACAAAGTAACATCTTTCAATACATACAAATCTCTAAACCATTTTAAAAATACATTTACATCCTTAGGAGACAATTCACTGTCCCAAGCAATTTTCATTTTCCACAAATGTTGTATTAATAGTTTCGGAAGCAATGTAGCTGGAGTTAATAAGCCAATAGGATCAAAATTTTCTGCACAATTGCCAAAATTAATCTTTTTGTGATTTTTGTTTCACAGGTCAAAGTATCCATATCTGTGCAGCACTTGAAGGTATCAGTTTCTAAATTCCAAATTACTCCCAAAACGGAAGTATCTCCTGAGCTTCTATCAACATTTTTGCCAGCCACATTGCTTTCAAAACCACGCAGGTTGAAACATCCATTCAACATGATCAATTTCGCATGTTCAATGAAACGTCCCTGCTCGTCAGTATTAAACACACCAGATACACAATTGTCCACATAGAATGAACCTTTCAGTTTCTGAGCAACCTCTTCATGTTGAGGATGACAATTTTCTAAAAGATGCATAAGAGATGCATTCAGCAGAAAAGGGCTAGAAGAAACACCAAACACAACTCTGCAGTGCCTATACACGATCCACCCTTCACTAGATGGGAAAAAAAATCTAAGAAAATCTCTGTCTTTCGGTGCTACAGACAGCATTAAGAAAGCCTTCTCTATATCCGCACTAATACCGATTGGATACATTCTAAATCGATCGAGAATATCAGGTATTAGCTCTATCAAATTAGTTCCCTTTAATAAACATTCATTTAAAGAAGGTTTCCCTTTTTCGGAGGCCGAGGCGTCAAAAACGGGGCGAATTTTGGTCGTTTGACTATCTAATTTAATAACTGGCCTGTGAGCCAAATAATGGCATTCTTTATTCAATTCTAAATCTGGTACGCGTTCAATAATGTTCAATTTTTCCCAATCCTGAAATACCTTTTGATAATCCATAAAAAATTTCCCACATCCAAATCTATTTATCATTCCTTCATGTCGTTTCCAGACCAATTCTTTATTACTTGGTAACTTCAATGAGTCATATTTCCAAGGGAGTTCTACTTCATACCTTCCATCAGGAAGAATTTTAATTCTGTTATTAAAATCATTTAAGCTAAGTTCAGTTTTCTGTTTTTCAATTTCAGTAGGACTGGAAATTCCTAAAACCTCAAGTTCCCAAAGTTTATTAACTGGTATGTTCATAGAATGCATCGATAATGTTGTTACAATATTATCCTTTACACATGAACCCTTTCCAAATACTGTCCAACCTAGTTTCGTTTCTATGGCAGTTAAGCCGGACTCTAATTCTACAGAATTCCCTGTTAATAATTTTCCTAAGACATCTGCACCGATTAAAAGATTGATTTCCGTTTCCTTTCGAAAAGAATCAGTAAATTTTATTTTCTTTCTTTTTAATTCATTTAAGACCTGTTTATCTTCAATCTTCGGAATATATCCGCAAATCATTTTTTTCAGAAAGAGCTTCAAAACTACAAGTATACGTCTTATTTAAATTACTAACCTCTACCGGAAATATATCATGTTTTTTTGGTTTTGTTTCACTCCCTCCAAAGAGTGCACGAATCACTGTTTCGCTTCTAAGCGGAAGTGCTTTTAGATGAGTTATTACATTTTCGCTAACGTAAGTACTTTGAGATCCACTATCAATCACAGCACGGATTAACTTTTCCTGACCTTGACACCGAATAATAACGCAAAGCGTTTGCAAAAATACAGTTTTGCTTTTACTGGAGTTAGAGAGAGAACTTTCCGATTTTGGAATAGATTTCGTTTTCATTTCTTTTTCAGAACACATTATTTCAAAGTGATGGTTATTACAATGAGAACAATTTAATTGATTTTTAATATTACAGAATTTACTTAAATGACCAGTTTTGAGACAAGAAAAGCATGCCTCTTTTTTTAACAATAAATTTTGCTTAACAGCTATTGTCATTTTCTTTGCTGAGTAACATTTTTCACTTGGATGCGACTTATTACAAAAATTACAGTTTAAAATTCTCTTACCTGGGTTGTCCATATTTACTAAAGCTGCTGCTGTCGTCGTTTCTACCTTATTTACCTGTGTTGCATGATAATCCTTTTTTCGTGGATTCTGGTGGGGGGTGAGGCCGGTCCGTGCCAAAAGAACCATCTCCTCTCCTTTCACCTCTTGCCGAAGAAAGTTCATCCACTGTTCTAAAGAACGGGATCCCTCGGATTCTGTTTGATGATTTCTGCTTCTTTCCCAAGCGACCAACACTTCCTCAGACAGGCAGCTCTCCACTAAGGGCGTCAGAAAATCTCCGTATTTATCTTGAGTCTTCCCCAAGCTCTCCAAGGATCTCAATTTACTTTCAAGTTCATCATAAAGTAAGGGTAAATCTGCCTTCGCTCTTCCGGTAGCAGCATTTTTCATAACCAAAGTTAACAGGTCTCGAACGTAGATTTGTACTAATAAGTCTTCTCGTCCAAATCTTTCTTTCAGTTGATCTATCGCCTTTCGGTAATTTGCAGCAGTAGCAGGGAAACTTAGTACTAATCTCTCTGCTTTGGACCCTGGCTCCATCGATTGTAACAAATACTGCATTTTATCCTCTGCCGCAATTCCTCTATCTTCGTGTATCTTTTGAAATTGGCTCCAAAAGGTCAAATACTCTTTCGCCTCTCCATTGAACTTTTTTAGTTCGATTTTTGGGACTTTAAATTTCCTTGATTCTTTATCGCTCGGAACAGTACACTGTTGCGACTTCAGTTCTATTTTCGTAGTAAGCTCCCAGAACCTTTCTCGGTAGATTTCAGCATCTTCCAAATCTTCAGCGAATAAATGCTCACCATCATCAGACAACAACAATGTTTCTGAAATCGCGTTCTGGCAAGAGTCCATTCTCGCAAATTTATCGTTGAATTGAATTTTCAAAACCGAAAGTGTCTCAAAATTGCAGAGTTCCTGTGCTAATTCAGATTCGATGTTCTTCAAACAATTAGAAAAAGCCGTCCTCAGTCCTTTTCGTTGTGCTTTTAAAGCATTTAAATTCATTTTCGATATAAAAAATTCAGAGTTCAACTAAAATATTCAAATCCAAAGTACTCGAATCCTGTCGCGGACGCCACTATGTTCTAGAAATTCAATTGCAGGTGCATCTACCAGATGCTGAGTAACTTTGGTCAAAATAAGACTAGACGTCTTTCAAGATAATTCTTTTATTCTACTGAGGACGGCACATTAAAATACATAAAAAATAAACGTTCGGCAACCGCCGAGCGTCCAACCAGTACTCTGAATATATTCGTCAGCTCGCAGACAGACGTCACAAAAACAACGCCGCCTAGCGGCACTTTTATTTCACTTCATTTTGCAACATCTACATTATTATGACATGTCCGCGTCTAGGCCTAGGTTTACCACCATATACCCTCATTACTCACTGAGTCGAAAGACGGCAGGTGGTCGAGTTTGTTTGCGCCTAGGTTTATTAGACTGTGAGTTACACACACTTATGTGTTAAGAGCTACCTTTTGTACGAGTATTTGGAAAAGACTGTTATATATGTGGGAGACAACAAGGGGTCCAATACGTTTCTCTTTCTTATGGTTTATTTAACATTAAACAAAAATTAATTAAAAAGGTAGATAAGTTTGACAATGATATGCAGAAGGTAACGCCTGCTCGCGCACCTCTCGCGTTCTCTTTTCTCTCTAATTCTGCTCTAATGTCCAAGAGTTTTCGTTTTGGTTTTGATTTGCTGCGCCTGCGCGCGAAGACTGCCTTGCTTTTGGCTGCATGCCACAACGGCCATTCTGACCGTACGCTGTCCGCAGCGGTACGTATTCCTTTTTTCCTTTCCATGGATACCAGAGGAGAATCTGAAACATACAAAAAAAGACGGAACAGACAAGGACTATACGACAAATACACAAAGGTTTAAAATATCATAATTCTGCTGAACTGAACAGTTTCTCCATCACGTGAAGGCACCTCTTCGACATCCGAAAGGTTCCACAGGAAAACATTGTGTTTCACAGGCATAAGAACGTCTTTTTTAACAAGTTGATCTTTGGTTGAACGCATCGATATTTTCCTCTCTAGAGTTCTGGACGTCTGTTCAAAACGATTTCTCTTTTTCCTTCGCTTCCACTGCCAGGGCTCAAAAATTTTCCGGAGCAACACCGTCGATGTTCACTCTTCATAGGTAAAGGGTTAGGTGAGCGGGAGATAAATTCCACGGAACTCGTTTTCATGGCACCATTGGCTTTCTTACACAATACTATATCAGAACATTTTTCTCTTACAATACTCAATTTTAACTTAGTACTCTTAGTTTTATTACATTTATAATCCTTAATTAGAGAACTCAAATCATTTCTAGTATTAAAGTTTTTAACATGTGTCAAATCATAAGTAGAGTTTTCTATCACACTTGAAACAGGAACATTTGAAAAAGAAACAACATTAGGATAAGCATAAGCATGAGCACCTAAAGAGGATTCACTTTCATTCAATAAAACATCGCTCTTTGCGTGGCCTAGTTTCTCTATTTCAGAATATACACTGGGATGTATAATAAATTCTTCGGTCAAGGTCGGTGATATCGCCGTTCGCACAATTAGGCTAGGAGACTGTTGATTAAGAGAAATATTTATGGGTTTAACTTCTACCATACGCTGTTCGCCAAAACATGAACTTAATGTTATGATTTCTTCGGAAGGTGTTTGCATTCTAATTAGTGAGGAATTTAAAACTGGGATCTGGCAACCTGAATCGATCAAGGCTGTTACGGGTTGATTTTCCACAAAAATGTTTACATATTGAAGATTTGCGCATTCATCGCTATTTTGTTTTTCGCTCTCGATTTTCAAAGTATTCACGTTTATTCTATTATGGATGTGGTCGTTAGATTCTTTAAGCTTAAAACGCTTCTCACAGTCTCTTGCGTAATGAGATGAATCACCGCATATAAAGCAAATTTTATTTTCTCTTTCAAGATATTGGGGATAGTTCTCTTTAATCTTTGGTTTAAAGTTTTGTGATCTATTTTTAAAGGGGTCTTGGGTATATCCATAAGTAATAGGAGTTTCTTTATGTGATCCGCTTCTAGATGAAATATAAATATCGCACTCTTTAGCTAAATCAATAGGCCTAAACCAATCTTCTGCTTCTCGAATGCCAATATGAGTTGCAGTTTCCTTATTTAAAGTTTCAAATAATTTATCAGAAATTATAAGATCACATAGAGATTCAAAGGAATTAACTTTTCTTAACGAACAATAATATTGGAAGTTTGCCGTCAATCTTGCAGCAAATTGGATGTATGTCTCGCCTGATGATTTTACAGCATTTTTAAATGAGTTTAAACACTCGCGAGGGGTTAATTGGAATTCTCTGAGTACTATAGATTTTAGTTTTTCATAGTCATTTAATTCCTCTTCTTTAATATACAGTAAGACGTTATGAGCTCTTTCGCCCAGAAGATTTATTAGAATTTCAGATTTATATTCGTCATTTATTTTCTTGGTTAAAAATGCGCGTTCTAATGATTGGAAGAACAGATTAAAATTTTCAGATCTGGTGGGAACAGGAAGATATAAAGTTTTAATACTGTTTATCATATTTTCTATGTTAGTTTCGAACTGTTTTTCTTCGACTTTAGCTGCAGGATTTAAACTTAATGCTTTATTTTTAGCCGTTTGAAGTTCGACTTCTTTTTCTAATTTTGCTAACTGAAGTTTCGCGAGCTCAATTTTCTGTTTTTCTAAAGTTACCTCTCTTTCGTTTCGCGATACTCTCTCATCTATACAGTTTTGAATTAAAGTTTTAACGAAATCTGGATCACTTTCAAATGTACTACTGTTCTCAATTTTAGTCTTTAGTTTAACTATATAGTGTCCGTACTCTCCACAGTACCGTCTAGATCCTCAACAACTCTTATATGAGATCCTCTTTAAGAGCGTTTTTATACATTTTAGAAAAAAATATGGAAAGATCCTACCTTTTTTTTTCTAGCTCCCTTGTTGCTCGCACGTACGATGTATCCAATAATTGAAGAAAAACTTTGATTTCACTGTGATTTCACCTCTTTGCAGGTAATATAGTTGAAATTGTAGTTCCGGCCTCTACACAGGCGGATTATTCACACTGAGTTAGTTCCAACCTCTACACAGGCGGGATTTTGAGGGTTCGTTGAAAAATACACCTCTACACAGGTTATTTTGTTATTTGTTCCGACCTCTACACAGGCGGAATGAAGTTGAAAAAAATTCAACCTCTACACAGGTTGAACGAAGTTTTCGAAAAATGGCGGCGCGTCTCCTCCACGGACGGCTTTTTTTCACGTTCCAAATTTTGATCAAAATCGAAATTTTTTTTTTTTCAATCCCGGCCTCTACACAGGCGGAATTTTCATGCTGAGTTCAAACCTCTACACAGGTTGAACGAAGTTTCCGAAAAATGGCGGAGCGTCTCCTCACGGACGCTTTTGTTCATTGTCCAGACTTTGGTTCAAAATCGAAATTTTATCCATCCCGGCCGAGCCCCCATAATTTGTGGGAGACAACAAGGGGTCCAATACGTTTCTCTTTCTTATGGTTTATTTAACATTAAACAAAAATTAATTAAAAAGGTAGATAAGTTTGACAATGATATGCAGAAGGTAACGCCTGCTCGCGCACCTCTCGCGTTCTCTTTTCTCTCTAATTCTGCTCTAATGTCCAAGAGTTTTCGTTTTGGTTTTGATTTGCTGCGCCTGCGCGCGAAGACTGCCTTGCTTTTGGCTGCATGCCACACACACACACACACACACACATATATATATATATATATATATACCTATTATTCATAAAAAGAACGCAAGTGGGCCTTACCTTTGCATTGGGGCCCAGGGTTTCAAGAAGTTTTAAGACAGCAGGGCCTGCCTTACAGGTCAAACCCATTGGAATATCAATCCTCATTCAAGGGGAAGTTGTTCATAGAGAAATTACCTCCCATCTCGAAGTGGGATTTATTTATAGATGCCAATCGTTATTTTTGTATTTTTATTTAATTATTTATTTTATTTTTTATTTATTTATTTATTTTTGCTAAATGTATTTTCGTACTAGACATAACAAATCTGAATGCCTGAATTTGTTTTTTGCCTTGTAATACCTGGATTATGCTTTTAATGCGAAGGATCGATGTGTACACCCGATTCTGTTTTTACAATAATTTCTTTTACGTGATTTTAATTTAACACGAGTTAGAAAAAAAAATTTGCTTTTCTTTGTTTTTTATGAATGCAACATTGGCGAGGAATGTGATACGATTTCAATTTGTGAGAATTCGCCGAACATTATAACCTTTAAAGGGAATTAGGGTTGCTTTGCGAAAAAAGTTTTTTTGTGCAAGTTTTTCTAAGCCGGAACTTAGTTTTCGGGCACGTCTTGTATTAAAAATACATGCAGACATCAGAAATTGATACTTTTAGCATCATTTTCCAAATTTCACCACACAGGGCCAATCAAAATCAGTCTTCTTAAGAAACTTCGAGGGTATAAGAATCGTAATTCTGTGACATTTCTTTCAAGAGCTAGACAGAAGTACATTTTTGAAGCTTATTGAATTATTGTATGTCATGCGGGTAAGGAGAAAACGGTCATTTGAAATTATTTTATTGCTTTGGCTCTTCCAAAGCATGTGAAGTTTTAAATAATTAATTACATATGTTTATAAGATTTCTAAGCGAAGTTGGGTTACTTATGATTCTTTCGCTATATTAACATTGATGAACAAAAAATACATTGAAATTTTCGAAACAGTTTTATTTGGCTCATTTAATATAGGTCAGGGGTAGCCAACCCAAATGAACTTGCGGGCCACTGCGGAAAAACATTTTAATCTCGTGGGTCGCACATAAAAATATGTACCTTTACATCAGATTTGGAAGCAAAAAAAAAAAAATTATTGGAGAGAAAATTTGCTCAAATAAGCCACCCAACATATTCTTTTGATTTTGTCGATTTTCGGGAACAAAAACAGTACAAAATTAATGATTGAATAAATAATTAGGATTAATAAATAAAACTAATTATTAATAGCAAATACATAATTAAATTTTACGTAATATATACATTAGGATTATGACCAATAAAAAAAATCAAGGGCTATGGAGGGTGTCTGGATCTTTAAGATACCCCCCTTTTGTGCGCCCCTGAGTCTAGTTATATACAAAATTTAATACTTATCTTGATAATTTGTACGGTTATGATTAAAATCGTATAGCAGCCTTAAGGTCAAAGTACATTATTATATTGCGTTCAATTCATAGTTATTGTGTGAAGGGGGGGGCGATGAAAATTATGATTGAAAATTGGGTCGCAAACATTGAAAGTTTGAGAAGCACTGCATTAACATAACAATTTTATGCTTGTAAGTTGGATTGTTAAGATTTACTTTAAAAATTCACCCGGAAGGAAAACCTAATCATTAGATTGAATTTGTGTTATATAAGTATGTTTTCCCTCTAATAAAGTTGTCGTTCATGTGGTACGCTGCATTTGGTTTTACAGTTTGCTTGTTAGTAGGATTCTGTACGGGCTTTGCATGGGGTAGTATAAACATGATATCATATACTTTAAGTGAATATTTAATAGTAACTGAAATGTCATCTTGAATGCATTTCTCTTATAAATTATTCAATAAGACATAGGAAACTAGATTGTAGAAGTTTTTAATTGCATCGTAATCCCTCATTTCATTAAGTTGAAATTTTATGGAGGTAATTCATTTCATTCATATATGAAATTATTTACAGGTAAACAAAAATATGTAGATCCCAAACTGCTGAGTCCGATCACAAAGCTTTGAATTTATCAAACAGATCATGTACCAGAAATAATAAATTTTAACACCATATGCAGCTATCTTAATAGCAAACAAACAAAAAATAGCTAAGAGAGATATATTTGTATTAATATTTATGAAAATGTTTAGTCTTTCGAAAATTTCTTTCATCAAAATAGAGTATCGTCATAATGAACTAAATTCATGTGACATCATAGTCATGTGATAACTCAGTCACGTGTTTTAAGCCAATCGGTAAAGAAATTAATTCGACGTCATAAGTATATCATAAATGTAATCACGCACTTCCAGCCAATTAGTTCATGTGCTTCACTATTGCCAACTTTTGCTTTTTGCAGAAACTTTTCTTTTAAAAAGTACATATTTGTCAACGATGCACATAGCTAAACAAAATGCACTTAATTTGAAAGAAGTCATATAATGTAAGGGATTTTTTTTAAATTTTGAAAACTGCTTAAAGAATTTTAACACACACACGGGTTAACTCTTTACCCAATCATCAAATTTTAAATGTTATCTAAACATTACAAGTTGAACAACTAGTATGTCAATTTTTAATCAATGCATAGGAAACACGTGATTACGATTATCACGTGCCCATCATAAATTTAGTCCATTCTGATGAGACATTGTATGAACAAGGAGCAAAGCCAATACTATTTCAAAGGCTTGCAAAGATAAAAATGCTATTAATTAGTGAAAAATCGTTTTGCCTTAATGTTTTATGACCTTCAAAAATCAAGGGACTGCCTGTCTTTTGAGTTTATTTTGAAAAGAAGTAAAAATAAAAGCAGCATGAAAAACAATGCTTTAAAGTTTCCGACTACGTTCGGAACCGTGATTTTAGCATAAATGGATAATTTTCACAATATTTAGTGTAAAAAATATACGTATAAAATTGTTTTAAGGACATTATGACAAAAAAAATTATTTAAATACAATGTTTTGGCAAAAAATTAAGTTAGAATAACCTTTTTCAATACGTTCTCTTTTTATAAAAAATGCTTCTATATTATAAAGTAAAGACTTCTCCAGAGAGAGTCTGAACTAAGATTTTTGAAAAATTCACATTATTTTCAGAGTTACCACCAATTAAAGTAATTATCGGCGTATTTTCCTTAAAATTTCTCCCCTCTGTTGCAGTGAAATATGGATAAATCTACTTCTAAGTTATATATTTCAAAAATTCTAGTTCAGCCTCTGTACAGAGGTCTGGGCTATATACAGGCAAAATATTATAATAAAAGCATCTTTCACAAAAGGAGAACATTTCGAAAAAGATTGTTCTAAGTTAATTTTTTGCCAAAATATTGTATTTAAATAAAAAATTTTTTGTCAAAATGTCCTTAAAATAATTTTATGCATATATTCTAATCTAAGTGACACTAAATATCTTGAAAATTATCCATTTTGCAAAATCACGGTTCCGAACGTAGTCGGATACCTTAATAGCCCAAACGAAGATCTTAAAGTAAAGTTTGAATACTAATGGCACAGCAATTGTGGCTTTAAAAATATAAACCTGTTATTTATCCCGAATTATGGAAAATCTTATGAAAATTTTTAATTGCTTCTAGAGAAGAGGAGTTTCTGCGTTGTTGCCAATCTCCAAAATAAAAACAAAGAGAAAAAAAAAAGGAAAGATTGTGTAAACTTGTGGGTTCTTTTCTGATCGTGTTCGCATTGTGAATTGAAAATAATTGCAGACAGGGTTTTGTTCCACTGTTTATTCCACACCTTCTATATATATATATGGGACATTTCTTAAAATAAAGAATATATTGAGATGTTACAAGATTACGATACATCGTTCAGCCGTCTCTACTTTTCACAACCCCGGTTTTCTTCGCCACCGCTCTCTCTCTCTCTCCCCGTTCCGACTTTTTCTCCTCCGTCCTTGCCAGATCCTTCTCTTTATATCGTCTCTCGTTCGACCTGTTGCCAGGTGTAGGGAGCGGTTCCTTACACGCCCCACCTAAGAGTAAAATTTGCCCCTTGTGGCTGATTTTACCATTTCAGACACCAGGAACAGAAAATTCACAAACCGTGAAACAGAACACACAATATTTGCAACAGTCAAAAGTCTTGATGATTGTTCTAGTCAAAGTTCCTTAAAACAAACACATGAAATAATATTAATAGTTCACCGAATTGAAATAAGTGACTATGTTCCCAGAAAGATCTAAACTGTAATGGGATTGCAAACAGATACATAAAAAAACACATTATACAAAATAAAACAATACTAAAAATATACAACACAGTCCTTATCTTCATCAGGACCCTGTTTACTTCATTAGCTCATGAATGAATGCTCAATGAGTTCACTAAATCTATATTAAGTACACAGTAAAAACTTTCCTACGGTTCTAATTTGCCTTTGGCCGGTATGATTTCCGACCCAACCCATCTCACCCATTCTAATACAAAGTTAATTCGCTTTACACGATTTTTCCAAATTTGCATCAGAAGGTCTATATCGACTATTCGAGATATAACAAACTGCTCTAACATTCTTAAAACCTGAGCCGTTAAATTACATCCATAAGAAGTGTATTCAATCTTAAACCTCACTTTTTTAGTCATGTAAATTCCAAACGACATAACGCACGCGGCATAATTCTTCGTGAGAGAACGACAAAAATACCACTTCCACAAATCCAGTACCGTGACCCACGATGCTACGCTATTCTTTTCTACAAAACCTTCCCCTTTTAACAAAAAGTAAATCTCGGTTCTCGAAAATATGTTTAACAAAACTTCACAGGTTTCCTTCGCACTGAGACTATACAACGGCACAGCCTCGCCCCACCTAGTGTGTTGATCAACCAGACATAAAATATATGTATGTCCCTTTGAGCTTGGCGGATCAATTGGACCTATCAGATCCATATTCACCACCTGAAATGGCAATTCAGACCTTGCCACAGGTGTAATGGGTGATCGGTCTTTAATCCTAACCGATCGAGTGAGCTGACACTCTTTACATGATTCACAAAATTTCTTCACATTGGAACTCAGACCCTCCTAAAAGAAAGAATACTTTATTCGTTCAAGCGTCTTCTTGGGACCCATGTGACTACTGAACACGGAAGTATGCGCTAGTTTCAACACCTCAGTTCTTCTGCACTTCGGAATTACCAGCTGCCCAATACTCTCCCCGAGTATTTTATCCCTACGAAATAGATACCCATCTACTTCGTAGTAGTTTCCTTTGCCTTCCTTAGCATACTTCCAAGCCAATGCTAACTCGGCACAACACTCCTGTTCGGAACGAAAACTATCAGCCATCATGCTTCCTTTATCCATCTCAGCGGTCACCTCCTCATCCTTAGTACCCAATGTTCCCACTTCATTCCGACATGAAGTAATATTCCTTTGAGAATCCTCAATGTGCTCCTGTGCTTTCTCTGGCAGAATACCCAATGAAACCTCGGTTTCATCTACATTTCCTGAGTCAACCCTCAGGTCCTGAGAGCTTTGAGCCAGTGAATTCTCTTCACTCTGGGCTCCTCTCAACATATCCAAAACATCTGGTGGAAGCAACACGCGTCTTCTACCAAAACTTCTGCCAAAGCACATAACACTTGCTGGTGCACCACATTAACCTGGCCACCGGTAGCAAGACCAATTGGAACATATACTTAAGGATATTTAACCGCTGGACCGAAAATACCTTTCAAATAAATCGTGGAAGCTCCTTCAACCGATATTCCAGGAACTAAGTCTTTCTTGATAACAGTAATTTCCATACCAGAATCCAATAACGCATGGACTAACTTCCCATCTACACTGATAGATGTTTTCACTAATTTACTTAATTTGTCTTCAATAGCCCGTCTAGGAATGACTTTACCTAGCAAATCAACTCTAGCAGCTACCGTCCCATCTACCAATTCCGTCCCTTCTGTTGACACCTTATTCACATTAAGTCTTTTATTATCTACCTCTTTGTTTTTCGGACAATCCCGCTTAAAATGTTTATCTGATCCGCAGGTGAAACAAGCGAATTTTTTAATTTCAGTTACTTGACCTTTATCAAAGTTTTTCCTAGAAGAAAAATTTTCTGACTTTTTCTCCCCAAATGGCTGTTTACCCCAACTACCATTAAAACTTCTCTTTTCACTATCATTCCATTTAGCTCTCTCAGGTTCATCGTAGGATTTCCCTTTGGAAGCGTAAAATATATCACATTGTTTGCCCAAGTCCCTGGGTTTGTACCATTCTTCCCCTTGGAGCACACCAATATGGGTCGCCGTCTCAGAATCCAACATTTCAAACATTTTATCTGCTACGATCAGTTGATTAACTGTTTAAATTTATGTACTGTATTGAGAAATATTTTCTTTTGTAACTTATGATTAATGAAACGCATCATACACTGCTGGCCACGGTAAATGCAACACCAAGAAAGACAAGAGATAGCACAAAAAATTTACATTTTGTAGATAACACGTTGACCAAGTATCAAATGATTAAATTTATAGACTTCTGTGAAGTGTGGTTCCTGCCAGAATCAGTAGCCAGAGTACCCGCCATTGTTGGAGATCACCGCTGCCACACGCCTCGGCATTGATTCAAAGAGACTTTGGATGTGTTTTGGGGGTACAGCTGACCAAGCTGCTTCCACTCGTTGCCAAAGTTGATCTGGTGTGGCAGCTGGGGGTGTAATTTGGGTCAATCTTTGAGCAACTATGGACCACATGTTTTCTATCGGTGAAAGATCCGGAGAGCGAGCTGGCTAGGGAAGAAATTCATTCTGGTGATTGACGAATAACCTTTGGACAATGCGTGCCACGTGTGGTCGCGCATTATCCTGTTGAAATATGGCTGTAGCCAAGCCCTGAAGGTAAGAAAGAACAACTGACTCCAACACCTGGGAGATGTAGCGCTGGCTGTTTAAAGTACCAAAAATGCGTACTAGAAGAGTGCGAGAGTGATATCCAATACCGCCCCATACCATAATACCCGGTGCAGCACCAGTGGGGTGGTGCATAACGCAGCTGTTCAGCATCCTCTCTCCACGGTGTCTCCAGACCTGAATCCGACTATCGTAGTGTTGCAGACAGATGCGTGACTCGTCAATAAAGACAACTTCATTCCATTCTACCTCCCATATACTTCTTTCATCGCACCATTGGCAACGGAGACATCTGTGGTTCTGCGTCAAGGGTATACCAAGCAATGGACGTCTTGCGGACAGGCCACTCTGCTGTAAACAGCGTCGAATGGTACGCGCAAACACTGAAGGATGCGTTACAGACTCAATGAGCGGTGCTACGATTCGTGATGTGACTGAGCGATCCGTCACTGCCATGCACACAATTTGCCTGTGCTCATGTGAAATGGTGAATTGAGGTGGATGCGATCGACCACGTCAGTCCGTCGTACCCTCCTGCATCCAACGTTCACATATCCGCATTACAGTTGTTTGGTTTCGTCGAACACGACTACCGATTTCCCTGAAAGATAATCCACAATCTCTGTAAGCCACTATTCTTCCTCTGTCAAACTCGGATACTTGATCAAAAGTTGATTGCTGTTTTTTACGAGACATAGCTGATCGTGTTTTGAAAAAAAAAACACAATTGCCGAACTTGAAATCGTCGAAATCTCCAAGCCTTAAATAGCACTTTGAGGTGTCACCACAGGCGCGCGTGATGTGTGTCTGTGATGAAATTCTAATCATTTGCACACACACACATATCCACCTCCGATAATGCATGTTGTAAATTTCATGTTATTTGCATGCTTCCTTCAGGGTGTTGCATTTACGGTGGCCAGCAGTGTAATTTAGGTAGATCGTCAAATGTAATCATCTACGATCTTAGAAGAATTGAAGTCGTTGACGCTTATATGTATTGAATTGTATAAATAAGTTTTATTTTAAACTAATATTATATATATAACAACAAATTTATTATTAGCATTATTATTTCAAACTGTATTTAAAAAACGTGAGGAAATTCGGAACTTCACACATTTCTACCTTACTTTTATCGCGTAATCGTAACTGGTAAAGCGTAACGAAAATTTTTCCCTGTCGTGCCATAGGAAGTTAACTTCATAAAACATTTAAATGCTTATGACTGTGGAAAGCAAACTTTCTGATTTAGTATAGTACTCGAAAGAATTTTTTTATTCATTCATGCTTAGTTTTCTCTCCTGGAAAATACACTGGTGTGCAAAAATTAAGGACGAGACGGTTTTTTCAATATAACTTTGTACAAAAGCTTTCCAAATCAACACATTTAATACCGTAAGATCCCCAATACGTAAGGACATGTGTAATATGTAAGCAACACTTACTAAAAGAGAAATCAGAGGGATAAAAAGAAGCTTAATTGAAAAAGTAGCATGGATCGCAATGCGACTGAAGGTCGAAACATCCCTGTGATGGGTGTCCAGCAAGAAACATCCGGTCTTTAGTAGGGGATATGATCTCCCCTGACTGCTGGCAGGTTTCACAGCGTCTGCCCATGCTGAGAATGAGGGTGTCAATGAGTTGTTGAGGCATTGCTGCCCATTCGTCTTGCAGCGCCAATCAAAGTTCCCGAATCGTTACTGGTGGTAAGGTACGAGCTGCCAAGCGTCTGCCTAGAAAATCCCATACATGCTCGATGGGAATGAGATCCGGAGATCGTGCCGGCCAATCCATACGTTCAATATCCTCACTCTATAAGAGCTGTTCGGCAGCTACTGTGCGATGACATGTGCATTGTCGTCCATGAAAAGGAACTGCAGACCCATAGCGTCTCTAAAAAGATGCACATATGGAAGAAGAATCTCGTTACAATAACGGGTCCCGTTGACTTAACCTGCGTCGAAGATGTGAAGGTCTGTACGACTACCAAGCATGATGCCTCCCCAAACGAGAACACCGCGACCTCCATACCTGTCCTTTTCAATGATGTTCGAGGGATGATTGCGGCTTCCCCGCTCTCTCCAGATGAGTATGCGATGAGAATCGCTACTCAAACTGAATCTGCTCTCATCTGTAAAGAGTACTCGTCCCCATTCATTGTCTCTCCAATTCCGGTGTTCCTGGCACCACAGAGAATGCCTTCTCCGATGGGCAGGCGTTAAAGGTACACACCGTACAGACCACCACCGTGCAGTCTTCTGGCCACGGTAAAACGCGATATCGGTCGTCCAGTCGCCTGTGTCGTGTGTCTAGCGATTTCTCCCACTGTCTGCCGCCTGTTTCTTCTGGCCTGTAAGACAATGTACCGGTCATCTGCGGGTGTGGTTCCTCGTGGACGACCACTACTGAACCCCCGGATAGCTGTTCCTGTAGTTTGAAATTGTCTCCAAAGTCGTGAAACGATGCTGTGAGCAATTCCGAACTCTGCAGCCACACTGCGGCCTTCCTCCAACTTCCCAATGATTCGACCTCGGGTAAAAGCATCCAGATGTCGTCTAACAGATTGATTATTTGCCATTTCTCACTGAGGTAGCAACTCGGTGTGATTTTAACTGCTATACGGCGTGCAATCTCTTTGTCAGAAATACTGATCTTACACCGACAACATGCTTTATACTACTCAGACACTCCCCCATTACGTCTACCTGCGTATCTGCGCATGTGCTACCGTACATCACCTTACTTAATCTCCTGATTGGTCTTTCTGTCCGCTCTGCCTCTTCGTTCAGCTTATATGCTAATTTTTCGACTTCGTCCTTAATTTTTGCACACCAGTGTATTCTCGTATATTTTTTAGTTGAAATATTATGCATTGTTAGTTGAAAAATTATGCACATTATATATGTTTGAACACTGTCCTTTTAAAATAATTCATTTCCATTTAAATTCACTCATTAGAAATGTGTTAGTTTGTTCAAAACATTGCCCATCATCGTGCTAGAGATACAAATTGCTGTTAATTCTTGAAACCAATTCATCCATTTTTTTTCTTTAATTTTAAAAAAATATATATTTATTTAATATATTTACTTCATCTAGAACAACAATCATGTCAGCTTAATAAGATAAACTTCACAACCATATTTCATCACATAATTATAGCGCATTGTTATAACATGATTCATTTAAAATTCATCTGAATTCTAAATGTAAAAACAGGGTTCTGTATTTTCTAGCTAATTCTGCTCATAATACAGCAAATAATCTGGAATTTAATTATCTTGCTTTTATAAAATGTATCATTTTAATAGCATCTTTTTACACATTTTTAAATGCATCCTTTATTCATTTTACAATTGTGATATACTATTCCAAATAAGATGTTATGAATAAAACTCATTTTTAATTTTTTAATTGTTCTATTCATTTGTATGCTTATTACAATCGAAAATGGGAAACTGGCTCTCATTGGCAAACAACAAACAATTAAAATAAAATATTAGCTGTGTTATCATTGACTTGGAAGATCTATAACTCAGTTTTCTATTCCTTGGTATCACATAAAATTACTTCTTGCAGAATGGCCTTCAAAACCAGCTAATCTGAGTACTTGTGCAGTAGTTTCAGGCGAAATGAAAAAGGAAAACTATTGATTCAATTCTATAGAAACTTTTACAGAGCTCAAACGTATAGATTCTCTATATTTCTTGAAACTATAAATCTTCTTTTTTCGAGTTAGCTTTATCGGATGGATAATTTTACACTTGTAATAAATTCTATTTTCCTTTCTCAAAAGCACTTTATAAGCAAACGGTAAGCAGTCCAGCTGGATATCATTACTAATTTAGCAGGTGTTATTGCCCATTTATAATAAAAATAATAAATCGAATTGCATATTTATAGTTTCCTTACATTATTAAGCATAATATTTTTGCTGCATAAGCAAACAAAACTACATCAAACGTTACTTTAAACATCAATTGAAAACAACAATAAAATAAGTTGCTAAATATATTGTTTAATAATTTACATAAAAGTATGAGAATCGAAATTCAAAAATTAGGTGTTCGATTACCTTTTTTTTTAAGTAGCATTCTTTTCTCTTCTTCTGCAGTGTCTCTCACACACTCAGAAAAATGTTCGTAAACTTGCAATTTCCTTAAAAAAATTATGTTTCCGACTAATAAATTTAATGTATCGGAATTGCAATTTTTAAATTAATATTTGCAACTTGCTCTTAATGAGTAATCAATTTTTAAAACATAGTATAACTATTATTTTGAAAAATTTTAATCAAAAACTACTAAATAATTGCGCAAAGTAATTCTTCGTACACTTAAAAAAAATCTGATCTTAAATCTTTTTATCAAACGTGGTTACTGCAGCGAATCCTTACATTTTATTTATTGGAAGATAGTATAAGCATATTTTTTTATTTAAAAAATGAGCGCAAATAAATGAGGAATTTATTCGCAAACGACCAAGTTAATGCAATAAAAACGCCAGCTGCCTCTATGAAAACGGCCTCCGAAGACAGGGTACAGCTATGTGGTCACAATAAAAATATCAGCTTCCTAAATGAAGACGGTGTTAGTAGACAAGGTAAGGTTATGCGTTAGCATCCTAAGCAAAAATGGTTTCCTAGACAGGGTAAAGCTTAGCGTCAGCATTCTGAGAAAGGACGGTTTCCTAAAACAAGGTAAAGCAACGCGTCAGCATCCTAATAAAGGACGGTTTTCTTCGACAGAATTAAGCCAAGCGTCAGCATCCAAAGCAAGGACGGTGTCTTAAGACAGGGTAAAGCTAGTCATCAGCATCCTAAGTAAGGATAGTCTCCAAAGACACAGTAAAGTAATCGTCAGCATCCTAAGTAAGGACGGTCTTCAAAGACAGGGTAAAGGTACATGGATCTATTAAAAATGTGAGCTTCCCACCTGAAGACGGTTTTCTAAGACAAAGTAAAGCTATGTTAATACAACAACAACGTCAGATTCCCTCTCTATTTTCTCAGTCAGGCTTTAATGGTTTAATCGGTACACAATCGTACAGTATTAGTGAGTTTGAAATTGTGTTTTATTTATTTCTAGACATTTTCAAATGAATAGACTGTTTTTGATGTATCTCAATAGTAGTATATTTTATGATTTGATCAACATATTTTTTTAAGTAAAAGTGATTAAGCTATTGAAGGCTGTACATGTTGTTAACTTTCTTTGTCAAATGAAAGGGAAACAAAATATTTAAATCAGTACAATCAGATGTCAATTCAAATCTTCAAGCTTTTAAGGGTTCCAGGGCATACTCCAAATAGTAATATACGAAATTTTAGTCTTCTTTTTCTTCTTTTAATCTTTCTAATAGAGCTTAAATTTTTTCGTGCATACCTATAATAAAGATACTATTGTTACTTTCAAGAGCTCAAAAGTTTTTTCATTTGTTTTTAGTTGCTTATGTATATAAATTTTAGTATATATATATATCGCAATACATATTTTCAATAAGATACCATTTTTTCAATAATATTACTTAAATATATAAAATATTTTACACAAATATATATAAAATGATGCATAAAACAGTTATTTGGTGAAATTATTGATAATTTCTTTGGAAAAAAAATATAGATCAATTTTTAAAATTCGAAATTTTTTTCATATATAAAATTAGTTTTAAAATATTGGATGCCATTTAGAGAAAAAATGTTTTGGTTCTTCAATGCACAGGCATCTTTTACTGAAGTATGATAAATTTAGAAGAATATAGTATAATTCAATTGCGTTCGTATTAGATACTAATTTAATATTAGGTCGTTACCCTCCAAATTGTTTCTAATTTTCGCGTTAAATCGTTATATTTATTTTTATCGTTTGGTAATATGTTTGCTAAAGTGTTTAGTATAGGAACCTTACTTTTTTGTTCTTTATTTTTACTATGGTAACTCTATTAATTTTAAGCAACTCGATTTTTTAAAAAATATTTAACCATTTTCATATTGATCTCTATTTGTTACAGTATTCCATTTTTATAATTTCCGTTGGAGGATGGATATCTCAGAAATTACTGATGAGTATCCGAAATTTTTTAAAAAGAGTATGAGAGTTCCATTTTAAATTATTACGTATTAATAGATTTACAAAATTCGCTCTTTTGGTCAATTTTGGTTTTTTAAGGAATTGAATATCTTTTTTTTTTCAACCTAAGTTAAGATTTTACTGCTTTCGCCCAATAAGGGAAATGTGATAGATCTGGTAAAAATATATACACTCATATCCATAAATTAAGGATAATTCAGAATCACACAAAAATTGAACTCTAAAATAAAAATTTCACCTGCAGAATTATCACACACATCTTGAAGAAAAATATGCAAATTACAGGAAACCACCGCATGGCGCGGATAGTACGTCAAAATGACGAGAGTGTAAGAGAGGGGTATATAAGGAATGGTGGCAAAGAAGTAAAATTGTTCTCAAGCGCTTTAAAAGCCTTTCAGTGCAATAACCGCATAGTTATGGCACAAAGGAAGCATTTGGATGATTTTTTACATGGTTAGAATTATTGGACGACTGGAATGTGGACGTACCCAGCTGGAAGTATCCGAAGAACTTGGAATCACCCAGAGTGTCAACTCCAGGCTTTGGCAACGATTCCAAGATGATGGTAATTTGAGTAGATGTTACAGCACACAGGCCGCCCCCGAGTTACAACGCCGAATGAGGACTGGTATTTGGCAGTTGCTGGGTCTACATGCTCGTAGGCCTGTCAGATGTGTTCCACTTACCGCAACTCACTGTCGTCTGCGATTAACCTGGAGTAGAGAGCATGCATTGTGGACCCCACAACAGTGGTCTTGTGTGATGTTTTCCGACGAGTCCAGGTTTAGTTTGCAGTCTGATTCTCGCCGGACTTTAATATGGAGAGCGCCAGGTATCCGTTACCACCAAGAGAACACCACTGAACGACACCGTTACGGTGGTGCAGGATGGCTCGTTTGGGGAGAAATTATTCTTGGTTCCAGAACCGACCTGCATGTTCAGAGTGTAACGATGACAGGCCACATCTATCGGGATGTCATTCTGGAACAACATGTAAGTTTGTTTCGGGGCGCCATGAGGGCTGAATTTCTGTTTATGGATGACAACGCCCGTCCTCATCGTGCAAACAATGTAGACGAATGCCTTCAATCGGAGGATATCACCCGTATGGATTGGCCAGCATACTCTCCGGACTTGAATCCAATATAGCATGTGTGGGATATGCTTAGCCTACGAATTGCAGCCCGTCAACTCCCTCCCAACTGTCTACTGGAACTTCGGAGGGCATTTTGCTTGATGAGTGGTGTAATATTCCCCAAGATCAGATTGATAAATTGATACTCAGCATGCCTAGGCGTTGTAAGTTCTATATTGCACCGTCCGGAGGAGACATACTTTGTATTAACCATCATACTAACCATGTTACACTGTTTTTTGTAAATAGGTTCTTTTTTGGAATTTGCTCCAGGGAGTAAAAATCGCAATTTCTATTAATTATGTCAAACATATAGCCTCTTTTTTACTCTTTACATTTTATTTAATAAATAGACTTTACAAATAAGTCAAATTAGTTTTGCTTCTTTCTCTTTCTTTGCCTGAACTTCATTATCCTTAATTTATGGACATGAGTGTACAATATTTAAAGCTGTGTTGAGATATCTGTTAAGTGTACGAAGCCTTTAAAAATAGTTATAATATTTTTTAAAAAAATGATTGTCATTCAATTAAAAACAAGTTGCAGATATCATAACAAATTCCAATTCCAATATATTAATTTTTATTAGTCGAAAACATTAAATTTTATTAGAAATTTCAAGTGTACGAACACTTTTTTTTGTGGTCCACTGTGTATTCAAAATGTTTTCAGTGCTGGAATTTTAGCAAATTTAATGTGGCTTGTTTTTCAAATGTAACAAACGTTAAATTTGGGAATATGTATATATGATCTCCAACATAAACAAGAAAGTAAATGAATGACACTTCTTTTAAAAAAATCATTTAAAAAGCAATAGTTGTCTCATGTCTTAACATTAGAAAGTCTGAAATATAATATAGTATACCTAATAACTAATGCGTAAAGAAATTTGTTTAAAATTAATTTTTAATATTTTTTATATTATTTACTCTCGTATAACAATTTATTAGTAAATATTAACAGTAAAAAATTTACTTCACTTGGGAAAAAATGTATTCTAACAAAGCCTAAGAAATGGTGTCATTATATACGTAATTCTTTTTCTAATTGAAATTAAAAAGCAGTCAAAATGACTTCCTTGCACAATATAGTGTTAATTTTAAAATGTACATTTATTTCAGCACTTTAAACGGATAAAAAAATGACAAAATTATTATTATTATTATTATTTGTTTGATATCATAAATTGGACTACATAGAATCTATCCCGAAATTTTTTTCCATGTTCTTCTATTTCAAAATTTATATACAATGGCTTTACTTTTATTTACCATTTACGATATTAAAAAGTCGCGAAACATTGCATTCAATTGGTTTCTTAATATCTATATTATTTATATGAAAATTTGGAAAGGTTCTAGTGTGCTGAATTCATTTGTCTAAAATATAATATTTTAGACAATAATTAAAACGTAAATGTTTCGTTAAAAGAGAAAGAACAGACGATTCTCGACTCTATTTTTAACTTCGATGACGATTAAAAACTGCGCATATTAATGTTAATTTCTTGGTTTTCATTGAAATTGAACGAATCAACGAGAGAGAGAGAGAGAGAGATGGTAAAAGAGGAACAAATCTAATTTTCATGATTTCTTTTAATTATTTCTTTCGCAGTGTTTCAGGAAAAAAACTTTATTTAAACTGTGTATACTGCGTTACCATTAAAATTTGTTCATATTGAGTTTCTTGTCAATATTCGAATTAAATAACAAAAATAGAGAAATCTATTGCAAACATTTTGAAAAAAAGAAAAACATGTTATATATAGCTTATAAGAATATGCAACATTTCTAAAGCAGTTAGTTTTTTTATGGATATACCGAAGTTGATGTAGTATGTAAAACAGTATTTTTCGTTATTAGTGTGATTTATTGAGATATATCTGTATATCACGAAAAGGCCGCGGTAACCGAGTGATATAGGTATCGGATCGTGGCTTGCCTTATCACGAGTTCGAGCCCAGTACCACTAAATACCCGCCGTGTAGGGCAGCTATGCACGTTAAATCTGTCGACAGATGAAGCGTCCTCCCGTTGGTGTGGTGTCGTAGTTAGAAGATGGAGGTACCAGATCAGGTGTCGTCCATGTCACTTGACCATGGTTCAAAATTACGTGGTCCGTCGGCAAAAGCAGTCGTGTAGCTGAACTGTGCGACGTTAATATTCAATCAATCTGTATATCACGAAGGATAAGGTTTTTTTTGAAGAATATTTTATAAAAGCATTTTTAAACCTAAAAGAATGGAAAATCGCTTCCTCGAACTCAATTTATGAAGGGGGATTAATGTTAAAAGTACTATTCTCATAAAGCAATTATAAAGTCATCAGTGAATTTATACAACTTAGACCAACTCGTTCACTTTTTTTCTTTCTTTTTATTTTAAGAAATTGTAAATTACAGAAATTTTTAAAAAGTGTTGATTTTTATTTTGAATAAGTATTATTTGTCGCCCTCAAATATTATGATACCATTTCGTAAAATTCAAAGAAGTAATTCATTGCCATCTAATATATACTTTTCCTTTTTCTCGTGTTTTTTTTGGGAACCATCTCTAAGCTTTCAAATGAGCAAAAGTACCTCTTTTTATAAATGCTACATTGCTTGTATATTTGTTTATAAAGAGTAAAAATCGAATAGAATTCTTCCCGGAATACGCAACCATTCAACAGACACACAAAATTTTGATTTCGTGTAAATTTTATTTTTATAATGACATGATCTTGTTCACTATAGTTTCCTACAGCACTTAAAACTCTAGCTAAAAATGTCTCACATTGCATATCGATATATCGTATATTTTCACCGATAAAATGAGGGTAGGAACTTAATTTAGCCGCTCAAGCTTTAAATTTTTATTTTTCATGGAATCGATAGTCCTAGGTAACGGACTCGTGGCCGGTGTGTCATGAGTTCAAACCTAGTACCGCTGAAGACCCACCGTGCAGGGGAGATGATACATGTTAAATATGTCGGGGCTCAAACATCCTTCCGTTGATGTGGTGTGGAAGTTAGGAGAGAGGTGCGAATTCAAATGACGTCCTCGTCAGTTGACCATGGTTCAAAACTACAAGGTACGTCGCCGAAAAATCCTCTGGTAGCTGAATAGCGTGACGTTAATATTCATTCATTCACTCGAATTGCGTTTTAGCTAAATAATGAAAAATGAAAATGTGTCTAATGACGAGCACTAAAATGGTCATGTAAACACCAAACCTCTTGACTACATTTTAAGTCAATTCTCAAGAAGATTTTTGAGGATGAACAAAAAGATATACTTCCGAAAGGGGAAGTCGTAGGAGAAAGACTCACTGTCTCCTATCCAAAAATACTAAATGAAATCGCGTGAATAATTGCTTCTCTTTGAATTATTTGCTTTGGAGTTTTCTACCATCCGAAATTCTTTGACAATTGGTAAAGACCCGCCGTGTAAGGGCGCGATGCCCGTTAAACCTATAGAAGCTCAAACGTCCTCCCGTTGGTGTGGTGTGGTGCGGAAGTTAGCAGAGGGGATGCCAACTCAGATGTTGTCCCGGTCACTTGACCATGGTTCTAAATGACGAGGTCCGTTGCCAAAATTCCTCGTGTATCTGAATAGTGTGACGTTAATATTCACTCAATATCTGCAAACAAAACGCTATCTCGTAAATCTCAAACTTCATTAAGCACGTTTCGTGTTATTTTGTTTTATATTTAATAAGTATTCTTTCAATCGAATGGCTCAAAATACACTGCCTCAAAAAGTTAAGGTACAACCGGGTTTTTGTGTCTAATTTGCAAATGAATGAATGTAGAAACAAAAAATTCGGAGGATATGTGCATTAAATAGTTTTTTTATTGAATGCGTCATAGAAATTTGTATAAGTGTATTGCAAAAACGATTTATAACAAAAAAGCAATCTCTGCGGAAAAGTCCATTCTTGAGAAAACAGCACATCACAGTGTTATGTGGTAAAAATGGCATAAAAACAATACAAAAATGGGTTCTAATAAGGAATGTGTCCACCCCTAACTTGAATGCATTGGCGGCATCGATTTCCCATGCTGTTTATTAAGTTGTCGGACACCGGAATAGGAAGCGAAGACCAGACACAGAGTAAGCCTTGTTTCAGCTCATGTAACGACCTTGGAGGAGGATTTAAAGCAGCAACCTCTCTGCCAAGATAGTCCCAAAGATGTTCTATCGGATTCAGGTCTGGAGATCGAGCTGGCCATTCCATTAGTTCCAAACCGTGATCCTCCAGATACTCCTCAACAATCCGAGCTCGGTGAGGTCGTGCATTATCATCCATCAGAATGAAGTCGTTACCAATAGCAGCAGCATATGGGCGGACATATGGATCAAGGGTCTCATCCCGATATCTAAGACCAGTTACGGTTCCTCCATGGAACACATGTAGGTCAGTGTGGCCACCGAGCGAGATCCCTGCCCAAACCAGGATTCCACCACCTCTTTAACTGTGTCTTTCAACAGTGTTGGATTGATGGTATCTAGTGCGCTGTTCCCTCCAGATCAGTAGACGCCCTGAATCACTCTCCATTGTAAATCTGGACTCGTCTGTGAACAGCACAGAAGCCCATTGTTGCTGCGTCCAAGAAACATGTTCTCTTGCCCAGCATAAGCGGTTCCTTCGCTGTCGTCCGTTGAGGGGAACGCACACAACTGGTCTTCTTGCAGACAGACCTGCATTGTGAAGACGATTTCGCACCGTAGTAGCGGAGATTCTTCTTCCTGATGCTTGAAAGTGGTCTGCAACGAGCTGCGGCACAGTAGTGGTTCTTCTCCTTCGTGCCGAAAGAGCTAGAAAACGGTCTTCTGCAGGTGTTGTAGCTCGTGGTCGGCCTGGAACAGGTCTTCTGGACACAGAATCTTCGGATTGGTATTGATCCCAAAGTCGCTGAACAACACTACGAGACACATTGAGACGTCTAGCAGCATCAGCCTGCGACAATCCCATTTCCATTCATCCAACTGCCCGCCACCTTAACGAATTGGATAAACGACGTCTCTAAGACATTTTCTAAACTCTATTGACTATTGTCACCGAAACTGCCAACAACTGTTGAAAATCAACACAACTTACACACAAAAGTACGAAAGCTTGATATTTGCATATTTTTCTCTCACTCATAAATATACGTTCTTTTCTATAAAATAAAAGTTGTAGCAATCGTTTTTGCATTAATGTTTTTAAAGTTCGTTATTATCATTCATGTAAACTATGCATTTTATTGTTACTGCCATTTTTTTATGGTGAGCTTCGAAAAACATGTTGTACCTTAACGTTTTGAGGCCAGTGTAATATGAAATAACCCTGCTAGTATATATTCAAAGTAAAAAAGATACGTACTGCAAATAAAGGAGTATTAATATCATTGAATTATAGAATTTTTCTATTTATAAAATGGAGGTTATATATACTCTGTCGCGAACAAAATCATTTTAAAAAGCAGGAGAAATCAGTTTTGGAAAAATGCTGAAATATAATTTTTTTAACAAAAATCTCTTCACCGTTCGGAGCAAGAGCTGCTGTATGCGAAAGAAAATAACCTCATTGGAGTTTTTTCCTTAGCTTATAATGAGATTGATTTTCGAAATTGGAAAAATAATTTTAAGGATTTGTAAGGGAGGGGGAATAGAATTTTAATTATTTTTGTATAATTGGAAATAAATGATTAGATTAACAGTAATAAATTGGAATATTTCCATCTAATTGCATTTAAAAGTTGAAAAGGTTTTCTACTTTTTCCCCCTTTCAAGACCCCAGTTTCATCTGGCATGTCCTTGTTGGAATAATCTATTTTTTTGTCTATTGAAATACATATTACCTCGTGCGACAGTAGCACTGCTGGAGACAATAAAGGAAGAAAGTTTTAATATTAAATACGTGCGACGAAACTGAGTTTATTCACTTAATTTTAGTTTTAAAGAACACAAAGTTATTGATATTATATAAATAGAAATCTCGATTTGAGAAAACTGACTTTACTTATTTCTTGATTTTGGAATATCTCATTTGGAATACTTATGTATATATCTATACCAGATCTATCACATTTCCCTTAATGGGCGAAAGCAGTAAAATCTTACCTAAGTTTGAAAAAAAGAAATTCAATTCCTTAAAAAAACAAAATTGACCAAAAGGGCAAAATTTGTAAATCTATTAATACGTAATAATTTAACATGGAACTCTCATACTCCTTTTAAAAAATAATCCGGATACTCATCAGTAATTTCTGAGGCATCCATCCTCCAACAGAAATTATAAAAATGGAATACTGCAACAAAATAGGGATCAATATGTGAAAATGGTTAAATATTTTTTAAAAAATCGAGTTGCTTAAAATTAATAGAGTTATATACCACAGAAAAAATAAAGAAAAAAAGTAAGGATCCTATACTAAACTTTAGCAAACATATTACCAAACGATAAAAATAAATATAACCATATTGTAATGTTATCCCCCATCTTGGCGAAAATTAGTTCAGTTCAGTTCAGTGAAAACACTGAAAAAGTGGGGACTTGGCTAACGCCTTATGCTCCGATAAAATTTTGATCAGTTTTTAATCCAAGTTATAACACACAGTTCGTGATTCCACTGTCAATCAGTACTTTGAATTATCGCGTTGTGCTTCAACTGAGATTGATGAAAGTAGAGTATAGAGTAACTGGAATTTTAGAATCTATTGGATGATGTCAGAAATTTTTCAACTTTTTGAACATGCACTATTGTTTTACATTTCGCTATTGAGGAATAAGACCATTCTCCGTGGTTGGAGATAAAATTTTTCAAATTTTCACGCTGTGATTTGTATTTGATACAGTTTAATATAAAATGTTCACTAGTTTCTGGTACTTTACAATCTGCACACAAAGGAGAATCTGTTAGTTTAAAAAGGAAATATATATCATTTAATGGTAATTTTTTAGCTCGCAACTTATTCATTAAAACTTCTGTATTTCTATTTTTTGCTGCCTGTCTGTTCCATTTTTGAAGATGAGAAATATAAAAAAACATTTTATGTCTCTTGCTCTTTTTCCATATTTCTTCACATTTGATTTTGTGTTGTTTTTTAAAATATGTATGTAGATCTTCATAAGTTATCCAAGAAATAATATCCACGGCTCTGGAGAGGCTTTATCTAATTTATCAACTTCTTCATTAATCCCTATTCCATTGTGAGCTGGTACCCAAATGAATGTAATTGATTGAGCTATTTGGAGGCACTGATGTAAAGTTGAACTTAAATTTAATATTATCGTATTGGATTTTCCATTAATATTTTGGATGCTTTTTTGGACTGATAAGCTGCCCGTCAGGATGATATAGTGTTCTGTTTCAGAAACCCAATTTTTTAACGCAGTCCATATGACTATAGCTTCAGCTGTGAATATTGAAATCATTTCTTTCAGTATGAAATTTTGTCGAATTTTTTTCTTAGGGATCAAAATTCCTATTGATGTTTGATTAGTATTTTTTGAACCATCGGTTGCTATTATGATATTGTTATTAAATTTTGGCTGAATGTAATCATTAAACATATTTTGTACTATGTCATCTGGAAGATCCTTGTTTTGAAATGGTAGTTCATGAGTATAGATGTTTATTTTGCGATTATCGTAGATTGGGGGAGGAGGGATCCATTGAAGAATATCTACTTTAGAGATGCATAATTCTTGGAGCAGGTTGATCGCCTTTTGAAAAATACTGATCTCTTTTTCTCTATATTTATAAAAAATACTATTTATATTCCAAAATAACCTTGCGTTCGGTGACCAGTCTTTTAATGCTATTTTCTTGGTTATAAATTTTTGGCAAAGAAAATTATGGCGAGTATTAATACTTCCATTCATAGACTCTGCTCTTAATAAATCCAACGGGGTATTTCTTGGGAGACCTAGGGCTAAACGTAAGGCAGCATTGTAAATCGGTTCTAGTTTCTGTCTGTCGCTATTGCTAGAAAAGGAAAAAAGTTGACTTCCATAGTCAAAGATAGAACGGATTGTGGCATTAATAATATTTAAAAGATGATCAGATCTTGTTCCTATTTTCGGAGAAGATAAGGCTTTAATTGCATTTAAATATTTGAATCCTTTTAGACGTAGGTAATTAATATGATTTTTCCAGGTGATATTGGGGTCGAAGATGATACCCAGGATTTTCAGACTCTTATTGTTGCCATTTAATTGAAACAAATGTTTAGGATAGTGAGTAAACAAAGACGTTCCATAACTCCGATCAAACGATATGGCCGCGATATTCGAATAGTCATGGTCAAGAACGCATGTCCGTTTTTGTTTCTATCGAGCTTACCAATGAAGAATTATCACCGTGTGGAGCAGGTTAAATCTGTTCGTTCTCAAAGCCCACACGTTAGAGTAACGTGGCAGCATGGAGAGTGAGGTGTCAGCTCAGACATCGTCCTCGTCACTTCATAGTTCAAAATTACGACGCCCATCGCCAATAGCCGTCGTGTAGCTTCAAAGTGAGATGATATGAATAATGAGTAATGTTAATGAATAATTTTGAATGAACCGAGCTAACAATTAATTAATTACCCTAGTTCTATATTTGTAACTCTTTCAAAAATGTTTTCGGAAAGAACTACGGCTTCTTAATCAATTTTAAGACAACGTTGGACACTCAAAAATTACAGCAAGTAATTACTGTTTTAATAGTGATTGTGGTATTTCTTGTATTTATTCACTGTACGACTGTGCCGACGTATGTAGGAAAAAAAAAGAAACTCGATTAGCGAATGTATGGAACCCCCATTGTATAAATCCCATTTTAATTTATATCTTTATTTTCGTTCAATTTTAGTAAATAGGTCGTTTAAAAATTGAAGATTTCTTCTCACAAAATGACTAAGTTTGCGTCTTCAAACTCGAAATATGCGCTTTATACGTAGATTGCGTACTTTCTAATACAGTAATATTTTTCAAACAACTACCGCCATCTCTCGCTCAGGCCGGGTACTTATGGGGCAACCCTCGTATATAATTATTGTATTTAGATTCATACAATATATTATAATATAATAACATGTGTATTTTTTTTAAACATTTGCATACCATGTTTTTATATGTTGTGTTCAAAAAGCTCCTACATGTCAACAGAACATAAAACTATTACAATATATTTATATCGAAATAATTACGAATTGAGTAATCAAATCAATTTCAATTTTATTATAAATCTTTGTTGTTTTATTATTTGCAAGCGAAATTCTCTTTCGATATTCAATGTATCAAAATAAATCATATTCTCAGGACTCCAAAATTGAAGTAAGTCATTTGGTTTTTATATGAGCTATATTGTTTCATGTGTCAATAATCTGTATCGAAATGGATTCTATAAGAATTGAAATGTTCATTCTATTGACATTTTTCAATTATTAAAATTCTAATTTGTAATTTTGTCTCCAGTTGAAGTGAATTATTTATGAATCATTTCTGTGGGTTGTGCATATTAATTATATTGGAAATAATTTATTGTTCAAAACATATTAAAAATACCTTTTTAAAAAATTTTATTTTAATCTTTATAATTTAATACAAGCATTTATTTTTATTTTTCTGCATTATAAAATAAAAATAAAAACACTTAAATCATTAGAAACATGAATTTTTTTAATCTGTTAGGAAAGTTAATATCGAGGCTTACTGGTTTTGAATTAACATTATATTGTAAAAAATTCAAAATCTAAAACTGTTTTATTACGATTATAACTCTGTATTAAACAAAAAGAAAAGAACAACGCGTTTCTTTTCCGTGTATTTAATAGTTACCTATCGTTAATGAGCGAAGCTAGGGCTCCGCGCCGTGAGGACTTCGTGGAAATTCACGCATCCGAGAATCGCGAAAATGGGTTTCCTGGTATAGTCTGTGGCGCTGAACCTGAATATGAAATCGCTTTTAGAAATTCTATGTCAGTTTGCCGGTTGTGGTAGAATAAAACCTTAATTTCGCTCGTTTGGGGCACCGTCCAAAGGGTGGACCCTCTACGTCTAGGCCTCCAGAAATGAATCCCTTGGTGTAATCAAGGCACTCGACAAGAATGTGCAATCGGTTTTAAGAAATTTATGTAACTTTTCCGAATAGGGCAGTCCGTAGAATTTCGGCGGAAACGGGGTGCAGCGACCCCCTCCCGGCAAGGGGTGTGAAAAGGGCTTCGCCGGTGTGTCTCGAGATGGACGACCCGAATTTAAAAACCACTTTTCGAAATTCCCGTAACTTCTAGAAATATTTCGGATTTTGTGTCGAAAAACCGCAAGTTTGTGTCCAGCCAATTTCCTTCTAAGCCGGGTATTTTGAAAACTTGCAAAGGCATCAGCACAAAAATCGAGATTTCGTTCCATTTTATGGCACCCTACAAGAATATGTAATCAGATTTTGGAAGTTCCGGTGGTACCTTTGAAGGATATTACAGGACTAAGATCCTTACCTTGGGATCGGTGCATGGCGCCCTGTTGAGACTTTTGGCGCGAAAATATGTTTCCTCATGCAGTTCGAGGCACCCTACTAGAATATGAAAGCCGCTCAAAAAAATTCTTGTAACTTTGTGCCCGATTTCTCTGTAGCAGGGGCGCCTGGTAAGGCTCGCACCCTTCGGAACATTAAATAAAATTGGATTCTTTTTGGTGTAATTGGTGGTGGGGGGAGCGAGAACAAAAATCTGAATTCCGTCTTCCAATATTCTTGCAACTTTATCCTAAAATCTAAAAAGTAGATAAGACGCAGGTTGGGCGTGGATTTTGTCCATGGGGCGCACCTTGGGGCCTTCTTTCTTTTAAAGACAATATCTTTCTTGAATTTAATAAATTGGTATCATCTAATATATATTGTTTAAGAGCTAAATTATTTTTTCTTTTCTTTATAAGAAATTTTAATTTGAAATTCTGAACACTAATTAAAAGTAAAACTGTATTTAAATTGAAATTCTATTGTATTCTATACACTTGAATAATATTTAATCCATTACAGGAAACTCATTTTAGAGGTAACATACATTCATGAAATACAAACTTAGAAGATTACAACTACTCAAATATTTAACTTAAAACTAAAAAATTTAATATAGCTGTATATCAGTGGCACACACAGGAATTTTTCAAGGGGGGGGGTCGAAAGTTCACCATACATGTACGATGCTCCTTTTGATTTTGTAGATTTTCGGGAACAAAACACAATAAAAAACTAGTTTTTGAATAAATAATTAGCATTAATTAATAAAATTAATCATTAATAGTAACTAATTAATTAAATTTTACGTACTATATACTTAAAATTATAATCAATCGGAAAAAAAATCAAGGGCTTTGGGGGGGGTCCGGAACCCCATGACCCCGCCACCTTGTGAGCGCCACTGCTATATATGCATTTTTTCTTCTTATTATTACAATCCTAAAATTTTATAGCCAAAGATAATTGTTTCCAAATTCTACAATTATTACCTTATACACTAGTACAATATAATTATTGTATTTAGATTCCGCAGTTTTTTAAATACACGTTATAATATAACATGTGTATTTAAAAAAAAATTAACAGCATTTTATATACACAGCAACACTGAATTTTTATTATGTGATTCCAATCTCAATATACTGTATATATCTTTATCTATATGTATATTCAATAAATTCATATTATAACAATTAAATTGAGTGTATATATATATATATAAATTACAATTACAATGTGGCCGTGGGTAGCTTAGTGGTTAGAGCATCGGACTCCAGACCGGAAGGCCTGGGTTCGATGCTCGATGTCACCAAATATAGTATATACGGAGTACGTGCTCGTTAAATCATATAAATTAGTCTTGTGGGCTTATTACAATATATTAATTTTTATTAGTCGAAAACATTACGTCCCTTTTTTAAGAAATTGCAAGTGTACGAACACTTTTGTGGCCCACTGTAGCAAACACACAATATATTAATTTTTATATGATTTTTAAGTGTGATTAAGCAACAATGATTTTTAATTGAGTTAATTGATTTTAAAATTTAAAATGAAATACGAATCTGTTCAGGAAAGTAATTCACAGAGTAAAGAAAATTTATACTAAGTAATTTTTTTTCTTCAAAAGCACCTGATTAAAAAAAATAAAAAGTATATTTTCTTACAAAAATGGTTTTTTTTTTTCAATTAGAAAAGAAATACACTTCACAAACATTACAAAAATAAATTATCTGGGCATAAGCGCGCATGCGCTGGCGCCCGGGAGATTTTTTTTCGATCATAGTAAATTCAAAGATATTTTGCCATATAACACATACTGTGCTTTAAAATACCCGTTATGCTATTGAAAAATACTGCGTCACTAACAAAAATTAACTTTTTTTTGTTTATCTTCAATTAGCTTAACTAAAATTTTAAATAATGCAAATGTTTTTTATATCACTTTGTTTGTAATTTCATGTAGATTTTGATCAGTTTAAGAATATTAAATATGTTGACAAACACGGAAGTTATTGATCAAAAACCGCGACTAAAGAAACACAAGTAGTATGCAAGATTGAGATGAATAACAATTAACCAATTAAATAATAGCTTGTTTTTGGCGAATCAACTTTCTTGGATTTTTCACGGAAATTTAATACAATGTTTTATTTCATGGTAAATCGTTTGGGTCATTATCTCTAAATGTAGTTTAAATTTTAAAAAATACTGTCTTTAATTGAATAAACATTTAACTAAAAAGATACTTGAAATTCGTATTACATGTTTAGCACTCATTCTCATGACATTGCTGCGATTTTGAAAGAATATTTCTTATCGCTTTAATGACAATAATCTCACGAATAAAAAATAAAATGTTTTAAAAATTTTCTTCGGATATTTTAACGACCGTATAATCGTATTTAATTCAATTATAACTTGATAAAGAATTGCTTCACTATGTTTTAAATAAAATTCCCAGAAATAGTAAACTTTACGAAAGAATTTTAAACAATAAAAGGTTTTTAAATGTTGACAATTTTCTAATACGAAACTGAATTCGTAATTATATCAACACAAACATTTTAATTTTGTTCATATTCATCAGATTTAAAACCCGCTTTAAGGAAACCCCAGCAAAACCATTCTTTGTTTTTTTATATTTGGAAATAGGTTTCATTTTTGTTGTATATTGCTGTAACAATCCCGCACAGAGGTTATCGCAAATTATTAGTACAGTTTAAATTTGTCAAGTTTCTAAAACACTATTTTTAAATTCCTAAGGAATTAGTACGCGTAATAAACGTGCAGCCTTATTATCAAGTAGCAATAAATAGTTAATAGTCAGTAGTTTTATTCCTATTTTTCCATTTGAATTTTTATATATAATAGACTGAATTTTCACTATACTGTAATTAAAAAAAAATTTTGTCATAAAAATTAATCACGTTATTGTTTTATAAGTAACATTATTTTATTGGTACTTTTTTGCATGTTAATTTTTCAAAAATATTTTTACAGTTTTTTCATTTTACAACAAGGGTGTCAAACTCAAAGGTTAGCTTGAGACAGACAAACAAGGTTTAACTTTAGGTGAGCTGCAAAAATAATCAATATTCATAGAAAAGTACGTTTATTTCGAATAATACATTATAATAAGCATATATAAAGAACAAGAAAAATTTAATGTTTACACCCTAAAACTTTTGACAACTCTTATCTGCTACTATCTCTTTCCCGTTTTGGGAGAATTTTTTTTTTTGTTTTCTTATATATTATTGAGTGCCGACAGATAGTACTGTTCTACACTGGCCTGCTCTGCACAAGACGTTTCTCGTCCAGTGTTACTGGGAGGCTAGAGATATGTTAGATTAATAAACTCCGTTTCAGCTTTTTTTTTTGTATTTTTTTTTCTCTGTACTTATTCTCTGCTTTAACTATTCATAATATGCCATTAGAAATAAAAAAATAAATATCTTTGATGAGTTTTCACAAACCGATTGGTTAATTCGATCCCATGTTTTTACATGGCCATTCTGCATTGAAATGAACTTAATTAAAAACCTTAAAGGAAATTGTGTCTTTGTGCTACTAATAAAATAAATATTAAAAAAATATCTATGACAAAATTTGACATTTTTCACTAAAATTTGGAAATGAAAACACGGAAATAGTTTTCTCAACACAAAATTGTTTTTTCAAAACGCAATAATTTTATCAGGCACGCACATATTTGTTATTTGCTTTGACTTTTTTAATTAACGCTCCTCTTTGAAGTTACGATACGGCTATTTTGGCGATGGATCTCGTAATTTATAGCCTCGGTAAAGTGACAAAAACGACACTCGAGCTGCACCTCCCTCTCCTCATATCTGCAATTTAGGTTTATTAACAAAGAATTTCTTCATAATATTTGTGTTTTTCCTTATTTTGCGACCATTAAAATACTCAGGGCGAGGTGTCATCTAGCACGATAATTCATATTTTTAGTAACTAAAAATTACTTATAGACGTCGATCTTTATTTTTTATTCTTTATTTGCAAAAACTGTAAAACAAGAAGGAAATGTAATTATTTTAGAAAATTTTAAAAAATGAAAGCCACAGAAATAAAGTCTACAATCATATTTTCTTTCCTAACAAGTTTCTAAAATATTAGTACCCCCTTTTAACTCCCCACCCTTATCTAATGCACTAATGACCCCACCAATTAATATTAAAAAAAAATAAAGAAAAAATTTGACCCTTATTTTAAAAAAAATCGCTGCTTCTGGTTATGGAAGATGAAACATACGTAAGGTAACATTTTTTGTTCGATGAAAAGGAGGACGAAAAATTTAAGAATAAATTACAATTTAAATGTATGAAACGTTTGATTAATTCAAACAAAAATACGCTAATTACGCTTACATACTTTTTAATTATTATCTTAAACGAGTGCTTTTCCACTGAATGATTTTTTTTCAACATATCACTTTTTAATAAATCGAAAAATTCGGGGAAAAAATATTCTTCATACTGAATTTTGCGGTAAGCACTGTAGCTAAAATATTAACACTCAATTTTGTGATTTCTCTCAAGCCACTTCACAAAAATCATTACCAACTGAAAAAAAAGTCTTCCAACTGCTGCATTAGTTCCAGGGTAGCACAACGTGAATTCAAAAAGAATAACTAAATTTTTATACGCAATGTGTTCATTTTGAAATGATTAAGTATTTCCACCCATCTTTTATCAATTTAAGCATGTCGATGTGTTCCAATTGTTTCAATTTATTATACTAATTTAAATGTACATTCAGTTTTCCAATTTCATCAAACGAACCACTGTCAACGATTTTTTAAAAAAATATCAGGCATTTCTTTTGATAAAAATCAACAGAGTTTTCTATATCCGCCCAATTTACTTGCGATGAAGTCAAAAAACACCATTGAAAACTGTTATTTTCTGTGATAGTTGTTTCAGACCATTCTTCGACATTTTGGAAACACGTTTAGTTCATCTCTGAAATTAGATTAACAGATCAATTCTAAAATATTGAAAAGGAGGACAAAAAGGACACTTTTCGAGGAAGGACAGAACCTATAAAAGAAGTGTCCTCTCTAAAGGAGGATGGTTAGTCACCTTACATACGACATATTCTAAACGTTCGTTATGTTAAATCTAAACCAAAGCAGAGTAACCTTTTTACTTTTCAATTAATTGTGCTTTTTTTTACAGTTTAATGAGCTTACACATTTAAGAAGCATAAGTATTATTGTTGGATAAATGTTAATGTCTGATAAGGAAAATTAACTAATTCTCTTGTAACTTTATAGAACATCACATTGATTTCATGGATATGAAGAAAATATTTGCACATTAAACTTCGGAGTGACCTAGCTACTAAGGGAGTGTTTCTCTATGTTTTTATGATATCTCCATAATATTTTCACTTGAGTTGCTAACTTTCTATAAAGTGTTTAAATTAGTCATCAGAACTACTACACTGTGAGAATATTACGGTGATTGAAAAAAAGAAATCGTGCTACGTGTAATAAAAGCATCCATTTTTAACCTTCCTCTCACTTAACCTAATTAGTAAGGAAATAGCAATTTAATAAATTATTCGGAGAGGGGAGGGAAGGGAGGTTATTTATTTATTGTTTACTTCGAACACATTGAATATTCAATTTCAATGCTAACTAATTATAGAAGCAGAGCTTCATTTAAATGAAACAGATTTGAAGACGAGAACCTGTGAATGTGGGTGTTTTTACTTGCAATAATTATATATCAATTTAAGGAAGGAGACGTAACATTTTGTATAAAAAAAAGATCATAAAAACATTCATTTTGAAAGAAAATCATTTTAAAAATATTTTTCTTAGAAACGTCTTCCCTTCCCCGTAATTCAACCTTCCGAGATCCATCACTTCTAAGTAAGGTATAAATAAACTCTGTCAATATATTAATCCACTAAACAAATCGATACCAGCGGAATTTTCTGCCAACCTTATGTTGCAGATCTCGAAACTACTAACATTTGTTTCCATTTTCCTCGTTAGTATAAAGTGTGCTTTTACTAATTTGAAATAAATGTCTTAAAACATTTCTTGTAATAAAAAAGAATATTTTTGTGGCGAATCTTAACGGAACCTTTCCACTAATATTCTTAGGAGTCTTTGGGGATCGTAAATTCGCGTATGTTTCCAATCAACTCTAAAAGGAGAAAATGGGATATGTAAAGTAGATAGGGTATTTAAGTAGAGCGTTGTTAGTTAGTGAGGATGAAGGCTATTGAGCCAGCAGCAGCACTGACAAAGTTTACAGGATTCAATTGGATTGCGATAGTGGAGCATTACTGTTAGTACTCAGCGAAGGAACCTTAGGAGGTTAATATACCTGAAGAAATCAAAGTACTACCAGGTGATATATTCTAGTTTAATACCGCTTACCACAAGCGTTAGTTTAATA